>JARFIW010000507.1:6707500-6996423 GCA_036346225.1 Platerodrilus igneus | reverse complement strand
ATTGGTTAGAAAATAATAACTTTTACATGGATGAGCTCCTTGAACTCTATAGAATTCAAATCTGATATTAGAAAAAGACTACCAGATTATACTTCAGATTAATCTACTGATAAGTTCAAGAATGCATATGGTCACATTTGAGTATTGCGTTGTCGGCTGTTATCTAAATCAACAACTTTCTAGCATCTGTGCACTAGTTCCTAATTTAAAACTTATCTACAATTTAATAATTTAATAGTTAAATCCAAACATCAAATTATATACAGAGTGACAAGAATGTCACTCTGCGTTTGCAGCAGTAAGGATAAAACTCTAGCCTGCGATAAATGTGGCAATTTTATATGTTATGATTGTAGCACTCCCACATCATCCGAAATACGGTGTATGGAATTGAACAGAAGAACACTATTGTTCCACTGCAGTGTATGTTTGGCTCAAGAGGAAGATAACCCCTCCCCCAAACTACAAACTCTATTGAATACTGCAACGCAAAAAAACATTAGCAGAGCTCAATGCTAGCTTTGAAAATAAGTTGATTTCATGCAACTGGCTTCCGAATGCTTTCAATGCAAACAATGAGGTCAGGAAATGCCAGCTGGAATCTGCTTCATATGCTAATACAGTCAAATCAAGCTGTGCCTTAATTGTAAAATCGAAGAACACATCCCAATCACGATCAATAACTAAAGCTGATATGTTCCACAATATTGACCCTGTATAAAGTCAAATTGCCATCACAAGCGTTACATCAGCTAGTAAAGGTGCACTAATTGTTGGCTATCATTACTCCGAAGAAGCAAATAAATTCAGTGAACTAGCTGCTGGTAAACTAAGTGAGAAATGCGAAGTAAAGAAATTAGCAGTATTGAACCCCAGGCTAAGAATTGTGAGGATCTCTGAAAGGTCAAAGAAGATGCACTCATTGATTACATCAAACTACAAAATAAGTCAATTTTTTCGAATAGCAGTATGTGCAAATTTATTAGACTGTCACTGCTAAAAAATAATGCCAAACTTTATCAAGCACTTATACAAGTCAACAAACAAACATACCACAGCGTACTACAAGCAGACAAAATTCACTTAGGCTATGACACTTGCTCAGTATATGATGCTATCGAGTTGCATAGATGTTTCAAGTGCTGTGGTTTTTGACACTCCTTTGTACAGTGTACAAGTACCTTCCCAACATGTCGCAGATGTTCTGAATAACATTCAGTGAAAGACTGTAAGTCTTACGAATTAAAATGTATTCATTATAGTAACTATAAATACACACGCAAAGACATAAACATAGACATCAATCATGCTGCCGGGACCATAACTGCTATGTGTACAAAGAACTGCTCCAGAAATTGAAAAATCAAATTCTTGGAAACCAATAGCAATCACAGACCAACAGTGTTCCTATGACACGTTCCACCATGAACTGTTACTCAACATGTCTAAATGAAAGCAGGAATGTAGAGAAGTAGATATTAGGAAAGGAGTAAGACAGGGATGTGCCCTATCCCCATTAATTTTTAACTTGTACGTTGAAGAGGCAATGAATACTGTCAAATGCAGGAAGACATTTGGAATTATTATGCAGGAACAAAAGATTGATATTTTTAGATTTGTAGATGATATAGTGGTATTAGCATCTAGCAAAGAAGAGTTTTTAATGAAATGGAAACAGTTCTAACTGGGAGATACAGTATGAAAATTAACAAAAGTAAAACTAAAGTACTAGTATGCAAAGGAGGGGAAAATAAATTAAAAACTGGAATACAAATAGGTAACGAGAACTTACAAAATGTTAAGGATTTCCCGCTACCTAAGAAGCCAAATAACACAAGATGGGAAAAGCGCAAGAGATATAAAACAAAGGTTAGCACAAGGTCGTGCTACATTTAACAAGAAAAAGCAATTACTTTGTTCAAAGACAACAAACATAGAAACAAGGAAAAGATTGCTGAAAGCATGTGTGGTGTGTGGAGCACAGCACTGTACGGCTGTGAAACTTTGACAGTAGAGGAGGCAGACAGGAAAAAGATAGAAGCATTTGAAATGTGATGCTACAGACGTATGATGAAGATATCATGGACAAACAAAGGTAAGAACAAAGAGGTTCTAGAAATGGTAGGGGAAGAAAGAAATATGTGGAAAACAGTAATAAATAGGAGAGATAGGATGATAGGTCATGTACTAAGGCATGAGGCAATAGTGCGGAATATATTAGAAGCAGAGATAGGAAAAAGGAGAGGTAGAGGTAGACCGAGGTTAGACTATTGCACACAGGTAGTCAAAGTTGTAGGCTGTGGGAATTTCAGGGAAATATGCAGGCTAGCACAAAATAGAAATTATTGGAGATAGACGTCCAACCAGTTCCAAGACGGAACATCTTATGACGACAGAAAATGATTATTATAGGCAACTACAAGTATTGGTTTTGCAATATTTTCAACTAATGGTAATTTGTGAATGAATTTATTGGTGAACTATTAATTTGGCAAGTGTCTGTGTTAGGGATCTTGGTAGCCGCTGGCTGCTTAACCCCCTTTACATACCACTGAATATCGGTGAAATAGGGCATCATCATCATTAAGTCTTCAGTCCTAGACGCGTACCCTAATTGTTTCCTAGTCTGAACCAACCTACACATTTCCCTGAAATTTGCAGAGTCTGCATCTATCACTATTTGTGTGCGAAAGTCGTATATCGGTCTACCTCTACCTATCTTTTCCTACCTCTACTTGTAATATATCGCGTACTATTCCCCAGAAATCCCTTAGAACGTATCCTGTCCTTCTATATCTCCTATTTTTTTTCGTTTTCCACATATATCTTTATTGCTCTACTATTTCTACAACTTATTTGTTATTAACTTTGTCTGTCCATGCTACCATCCTCATACATCTGAAGCACAACATTCCAGAAGGCTTCTATCTCTTTCTGCCTGCTTTTCCTACTGCCCCTATTTCATAAATGTACTGTGCTGTGCTCCACACTATGCTTTGAACAGTTTTCTTCTTGTATCTATGTTCGTTGTCTTTGAACATTGCTGCTGTTCTTTCTTGTTTGATGCAGTTCGGACACCTTCTATTGTTTTACAGTTATATACCCTATTTCCTCGATATTCAGTGGTATATGAGGGGGGGTAAGCAGCCTTTGGCTGCCAAGTTCCCCCATCACTTGAACCTTGTCGAATTAATAGTTTTTCCAATTTATCCTTTCGCACAATCAACATTAGTTGAAAATATTTCACAACCAATACCTGTAATTGTTTATAATAATCATCAGATTTAAGAGCACTTATTTTTTCGTCATTGGGTTTTACGTCTTGAAACTGGTTGGACTTGTACTTCAGCTTATTTATGTTTTGAACTAGCCTACACAGTTCCCTGTAATTCTCCCAACAGCCTATATACAACTTGATTCCCTTCTATTGTTTTCTAATTGTATGCCCTATTTCACCGAGATTCAGTGGTATGTGAAGGGGGATAAGCAGCCTGTGGCTGCCAAGGATCCCCCAACACTTAGATATTTGCCGTATTAATAGTTTTCCAGTAAATCCTTTCACACAATTAACATAAGTTGAGAGTACAGTAATTATTATTGTCATTAGTTTTCTATCTTGCGACTGCCTAGAAGCTTATCTCCATCGATTGCTATTCTGAGCTAGCCTACACATTTCTCTGAAATTCTTACAGCCTACATCTTTCACTATCTGTGTGCAGTAGTCTAACCTAGGTCTACATCTACTTCTCTTTTTTCATATCTCTACTTCTAATATACTCCGCACTATTCCCTCATGTCTTAGTATGTGGCCTATCATTCTATCTCTTCTATTTTTTACTGTTTTACACATTTTTTTCTTCCTTTACCATTTCTAGTACCTCTTTGTTCTTAACTTTGTCTGTCCACGATATCTTCATCATGTCTGTAGCACCACATTTCAAAGGCTTCTACCTTTTTCTTGTCTGCTTCTCCTTCTGTCCAGGCTTCACAGCCATACAGTGCTATGTTCCACACATATGTTTTAAGCAATCTTTTCCTTGTTTCTATGTTTGTGGTCTTTGAGCACAGTAGTTGCTTTTTCTTGTTAAATGTCACACGACCTTGTGCTAATCTTTGTTTTATATCTTTTTCGCCTAGTGTATATGAAAATGAATCATATTTGCCCTAAAAATGTGACTGAAAGTAAACCTTTGCGGCCCTAGGGTCGCTAAACTCATAACGGCATGATTTTGTAGGTTTTTCACAATCTAGACACCTATGACTATCATTGAGATTCATTTATTGCGACTTTGACGTTGCAAATACTTACCAAGTGCCTACAAATTCTGGTATTACTATCCATAATAATGCTCAAGGGATAATTAATATCAATTACTATAATAAATAAATACGTCAAATGTTATTAACCTTCTTTATTTTGTGTTATTTTTCCTATTTTTTTTCTTTAATGCTAGGCGAAAAACAGTTGTGTGTCACACAGGCAAAAATGCATTAGCACTCCTTAGCTATCCGCTGCCCTCGCTCGCCTGTTTCCATTTCATTAAAAGCAGCTTCTCACTCTTCTTGGCTAGATGCTAATACCACTAATATCATCTGCAAATCTAAGCATATCAATCTTTTGTCACTGCATATTAATTCCAAATGTCTTCCTGCATTTGAAAGTATTCATTGCCTCTTCTATGTACAATTTAAAAATTAATGGTGATAATGCACATCCCTGTCTCACCCCTTTCCTAATATTTACTGCTTTACTTTCTTGTTCGAATTCTATTACCGCTGTTTACTCTTTGTATAAACAATGGACTATCCGTCTATCCCTAAAACTCATTCCAATCTTTTTGAGTATGTCGAACATTTTTCCATTTCTCATTGTCGAATGTTTTTCCAAATCTACAAACCCTATATATACGCTTTCCCCCTTCTCTATTGTTTTCTCCATTATCACCCTCACAGCTAAAATAGCTTCCTGTGTTCCCCTGTTTCGCCTAAACCCAAATTGATCTTCTCCCAGTATTTCTTCAGCTCGTTTTTCCATCCGCCTTTGTACAATTCTAGTTAATATTTTTGAAACATGTGTGGTCAAACTTATTGTTCGAAAATTTTCACATCTATCCGTGCCTCTTTTTTTTTTGGGTAGTTACTATTATGTTACGTTTGAAATCTTTAGAAATTTTGCCCGTCTCATACATATAGCTTACAAGTCAGAAGATACTTTCTGTTACTGCTTGTCCAGCGTCTTTTAGAGTTTCTGCTTGCACCTTATCTGTACCTGGCGCCTTACCATTTTTCAGGCTCTAATGCTAATTCACCATTTCGAATGGACCTGCACCTTGCCGAAGTTCTAGATTACTAGAACAGGTGAAATGGCTTGCGTGTTCTAATGAGCTAAAGAGCCAAACTACAGGTCCAACCAAAGTAGTAGGGTCGTTAGTGAGGAACCAGACTAAGACAGGTCCCCGAAAGAGGGCAGCGGCTCTTTCGGTACTTAGATTGGCAGAGACCATAGGGGTCGGTATGGCAGTCTAAGACACACTACCGCGATGTGGAAGGCAACGGCAAACCACCACATTACCTCCCAAGTACACAGCGTACCTAAATTATAATAAAATGATGGCATTCTCTGGGGTAAAAGATTCCGGAGTTAAAATAGTCCCCCATTCGGATCTCCGGGAGGGGACTACTTCGGAGGATACGATCGGAAAGTTAAGAATAAGAGTCGGGAACATTTTGTGAGTCGGAGCGTGGAATGTTAGAACTATGAAGCAAGTGGGTAAGCTACAGAACCTAAAAATCGAAATGAATAGGTTATCATTAGACATAGTAGGGATCAGCGAAGTTCGGTGGCCAGAGGCGGGGATTTTGGAGTAGAGACTTCAGGGTAATTCATACAGGAGCCGAGGAAGGAAATTTGGGTGTGGGGATAGTTATGCGGAAAAGATAGGATACTGTGTAGAAAATTACTTACAAAAGAATGAAAGAGTACTCATGGTTAGATTAGAATCTAAACCGGTAAACACAGTAATAATACAAATATACATGCCCACCTCTAGCTACAGTGACGAAGAGGTAGAAGCAATCTACAAAGATATCGAAGACATATTAAGACATGTAAAAGGACATGAAAATTTAATAATTACGGGGGATTTTAATGCCGTGGTAGGTGAGGGTAGGGAAGGAGCGATAGTAGGTTTATTTGGTTTAGGCACTAGAAACGACAGAGGAAATAGGCTGGTAGAATTTTGCGACAAGAACAATTTAATCATTACAAACACATTATTTCAACATCATGCTAGAAGACGATACACGTGGAAGATGCTAGAAGATATAGGAAGATATCAAATAGATTACATTCTTATTAGACAACGGTTTAGGAATCAAGTAAAAGACTGTAGAAGCTACCCAGAAGCAGATATAGACACTGACCACAACATCGTAATTATGAAGGCCGCACTTAAATTTAAAAATTTAAAAAAAAGAAACGGAAAAAGGCACTTGGACCTACAGAAACTAAAAGAGCAAGATATTCAAGAAAGATTTGAAAAAAGATCAAATGAATTGCTCAAAGATATCGGAAAATATCTGATACTAAGGAAGTAGAAACAGAATGGAATAACATTAAATCCAGCCTCGACATGGCGGCCAGAGATATTCTGGGGTATACACAAAAGTAAATAAGAAACCATGGATAACAAAGGATATCCTGAATTTAATAGAAGAAAGACGAAAATACAAAAATAAATCAGACGAAACAGGAAAACAGAGATACAAAGCCATAAAATGGGAAATTATTCGAAAATGCAGGAAAGCTAAAGAACAATGGATTGATGAAAAGTGCAAAGAGGTACAAACTAAGATGGAAGTAGGAAAGACAGATGAAGCATACAAACTAATTAGAATCAATTTTAGGGATATAGAACCGTATAGCAAAAATATAAGGGATGCGGGAGGAAATGTCATTATAGAAAATGTAGAGAAAGTGGGTAGATGGCAAGAATATATAGGAATTTATATGCAGGAGAAGAACTAACTGCATTAGAAAAGGAATCAGACATTGAAAATGATGACTTGGGATATCCTATACTTAGAGATGAATTTGAAATAGCATTAAAGGGTCTGAAAAATGGTAAGGTGCCGGGTACAGATAAGGTGCAAGCGGAAACTCTAAAAGCCGCTGGTCAAGCAGTAACAGAACGTCTCTTCCAACTTGTAGCTATATGTATGAGACAGGCGAGATACCCAAAGATTTCAAACATAACATCATAGTAACTATACCAAAAAGAAAGGCGCAGATAGATGTGAAAATTTTCGAACAATAAGTTTGACAGCACACGTATCAAAAATATTAACTAGAATTGTACAAAGACGAATGGAAAACGGGCTGAAGAAATACTAGAGAAGACCAATTTGGGTTTAGGCGAAACAGGGGAACACGGAGGCTATCTTAGCTCTGAGGGTGATAATGGAGAAACAATAGAAAAGGGAAAGCGTGTATATAGGGTTTGTAGATCTGGAAAAGCATTTGACAATGTAAAATGGAAAAAATGTTCGAAATACTCAAAAGATTGGAATGAGTTATAGGGATAGACGGATAGTACATAGTTTATACAAAGAGCAAACAGGAGTAATAGAATTAGAGCAGGAACGTAGAGAAGTAAACATCAGGAAAGGGGTAAGACAGGGATGTTCCCTATTCCCACTAATTTTTAACTTGTACATTGAGGAGGCATTGAATACTGTCAAATGCAGGAAGACATTTGGAATTACTATGCAGGGACAAAAAATAGATATGCTTAGATTTGCAGATGATATAGCGGTATTAGCATCTAGCAAGGAAGAGTTAGAAGCTGCTCTCAATGAAATGGAAACGGTTTTAACAGAGAGATACAGCATGAAAATTAACAAAAGTAAAACTAAAGTACTAGTATGCAAAGGAGGGAAAAATAAATCAAAAACAAGAATACAAATATGTAACACGAACTTACAAGAGGTTAAGGATTTCTGCTACCTAGGAAGCCAAATAACGCAAGATGGGAAAAGCACAAAAGAGATAAAACAAAGATTAGCACAAGGTCGTGCTACATTTAACAAGAAAAAGTAACTACTGTGCTCAAAGACCACAAACATAGAAACAAGGAAAAGATTGCTCAAAACATATGTGTGGAGCACAGCACTGTATGGCTGTGAAGCCTGGACAGTGGGAGAAGCGGACAAGAAAAAGGTAGAAGCCTTTGAAATGTGGTGCTACAGACGTATGATGAAGATATCATGGACAGACAAAGTTAAGAACGAAGAGGTACTAAAAATGGTAGGGGAAGAAAGAAATATGTGGAAAACGGTAAAAAATAGGAGAGATAGGATGATAGGCCACATACTACGGCATGAAGGAATAGTGCGGAATATACTAGAAGCAGAGATAGGAAAAAAGAGAAGAAGAGGTAGACCTAGGTTAGACTACTGCACACAGATAGTGAAAGATGTAGGCTGTAGGAGTTTCAGGGAAATGTGTAGGCTAGCTCAGAAGAGAAATCAATGGAGGTACGCATCCAACCAGTCCCAAGATGGATAAATTAATGACGAAGAAAGTATCTGCACTTAAACATTATATTTATTATAAGCAACTACAAGCATCGGAGGGGCAATATTCTCGAATAATGGTAATTGCTTGAAAGCATTTACTGGAAAACTATTATTTCGGCAAATGTCTAAGTGTTGGGGGATCTTGGCAGCCACAGGTTACTTAACCCCCTTCAATAAATCTCTGTGAAATAGGGCATAATATTAAAAAACAATATAAGGGGAACCGAGCTGTATTACTGTGTGAGAATTTCAGGGAACCATTTAGGTTAGTTTAGAAAAGAAATAAGTGCAAGTACATGTCCAACCAGTTTTGAGACGGGAAACCCAATGACGAAAAAATAAGCGCAGACAAATCTGATGATTATTATAAACAACTAGTTGTTTGTTGTGAAATATCTGCAACTAATGTTGACTGTGCGAAAAGACATATTGGAAAAATATTAAATCAGTAAATGTTCAAGTGTTGGGGAACTTGGCAGCCACAGGCTGCTTACCCCTTGCAACCACTGAATGTCGGAGAAATAGGGTATATAATTGTAAAACAATAGAAGGTGACCGAACTGCATCTAACAAGAAAGAACGGCACCTATGATGAAAGACAACAAACATAGAACAAAAAGTTGTTGAAAGCGTATGTGTGGAGCACAGCACAGACAATATGCCTAGGAAATACGAGCAGTCTGAAAAGCAGACAGAAGAACAGTAGCGGCCTTTGAAATGCCGTGCTTCAGATGTTCGAGGATATGCAGATAAAGTTAATAACAAATAGGTTATAGAAACAGTAAGGGAACAAGGATATCTTTGGGAAAAAATATGAGAAGTAGAAGGGCATAATACGTTCTAAGGCATTTTTGGGGAATAGTATGTGATATATGACAAGCAGAGATAGGAAAAAAGAGGTAGATGTAGACCTAGATCAGATAGTGATAGATGCAGACTGTGCAAATTTCAGGGAAATCTGTAGGTTAGTTCAGAATAGGAAACAATGATGGTACGCGTCTAACCAGTTTCAGGACTGAAGACCCAATGATGATGAATGCTAATTCAAACTCATCTCTAAGTATAGGATATCCCAGGTCATCATTTTCAATGTCTGATTCCTGTTCTAATGCTGTTAGTTCCTCTCCTGAATATAAATTCCCTATATTCCTGCCATCTATCTACTTTCTCTACATTTTCTATAATGACGTTTCCTTCCGCGTCCATTATATTTTTGCCATATGGTTTTATATCCCTAAAATTCATTCTAATTAATTTGTATGCTTCGTCTGTGTTTCCTATTTCCATCTTAGTTTGTACCTTTTTGCACTTTTCATCTATCCATTGTTCTTTAGCTTTCCTGCATTTGCGAATAATTTTCCATTTTATAGCTTTGTATCTCTGTTTTCCTGTTTCATCTGATCTATTTTTGTATTTTCGTCTTTCTTCTATTAAATTTAGGATATCCTTTCTTATCCATGGTTTCTTGTGTTCTTTTTGTGTATACCCCAGAATATCTCTGGCCGCCATGTCTAAGCTGGATTGAATGTTATTCCATTCTGTTTCTACTTCCTTAGTATCAGAAATTTTTCTGATATCTTTCAGCACTTCATTTGACTTTTTTTCAAATCTTTCATGGATATCTTTATCTTTTAGCTTCTCAAAGTCAAAGTGCCTTTTTCCGTTCTTTTTTTTAGATTTTTAAATTTAAGTGCAGCCTTCATAATTATGATGTTGTGATCAGTGTCTATATCTGCTTCCGGGTAGCTTCTACAGTGTTTTTCTTGATTTCTAAACCGTTGTCTAACAATAATGTAATCTATTTGATATCTTCCTATATCTCCTGACATCTTCCACGTGTATCGTCTTCTAACATTATGTTGAAATAATGTATTTGTGTTGGTGAAGTTGTTCTTGTTGCAAAATTCTACCAGCCTATTTCCCCTGTCATTTTTCGTGCCTAAACCAAATAAACCTACTATTGCTCCTTCCCTACCCTCACCTATCACTGCATTAAAACCCCCCATAATTATTAAATTTTCATGTCCTTTTACGTATCTTATTATGTCTTCGATATCTTTGTAGATTGCCTCTACCTCTTCCTCACTGTAGCTAGAGATGGGCATGTATACTTGTGTTATTACCGTATTTACTTGTTGAGATTCAAATCTAACCATGAGTACTCTTTCGTTCTTTTGTAAGTAGTTTTCTACACGTAGTCCTATCTTTTTTCGCATAACTATCTCCACACCCGAATTTCCTTCCTCTGATCCTGTATGAATCACCCTGAAGTCTCCACTCCAAAAAATCCCCCGCCTCTGGCCAGAGGACTTCGCTGATTCCTACTATGTCTAATGCTAACCTATTCATTTCAAGTTTCAAGTTCTCTAGCTTACCTACTTGTTTCATACTTCTGACATTCTATGCTATGACTCGCAGAATGTTCACGGATCTTTTTCTATACTTTCGGATCACATCCCCCGAAGTAGTCCTCTCCCGGAGATCCGAATGGGGGACTATTTTACCTCCGGATTTTTTTACCCCAGAGGATGCCATCTTCATTAATAACAATTTGAGTACGCTGTGTATTTGGGCATATATTTAGAAAACAAGCGATGGGGGACCGAGCTGTATCTAGGCTGTAGGAATGTCAGGGAATTGTGTAGGCTAACTCAGGATAGAAACCAGTTCCAAGACAAAACCTAATGACAAAAAAATAATTGCAATTAAACCTAATGATTATTATAAACAACTACAGGTGTTGGTTTTGCAATATTTTCAACTAATCTTGATTGTGCGACGGGATTTATTGGAAGACTATTAATTCGGCAAATGTTCAAGTGTTGGGGGATCTTGGTAACCTAGGGCTGCTTAACTCCCCTCACATACCACTGAATATAAGTGAAATAGGGTATATATTTACAAAAGAATAGAAGGGAAACTGAACTATATCCAAAAAGAAAGAGCAGCGGATATGTTTGAAGACAACAAACATAGAAACATGGACAAAGGTGTTGGAAGCATGTGTGGGGCAAAGTACAGTACAGCTATGAAATAGGGACAGTAGGAGAAGCAGACAGGAAAAGGAAGAAGCCTTTTGGAACGTTATGCTTCAGATGTATGATGAATATAGCATGGATAAATAAAGTTAATAACAAAGAGGTTATATAAGTAGTAGAGGGAATAAAGATATCTGTGGAAAACAAAAAAAATAGAAGACATAGAAGAACAGGATACGTTCTAAGCATTTTTAGGGAATAGAGGGAGGGCCTATATTATAAGCAGATGAAAGATGTATACTGTGGGAATTTCAGGGAAATGTATAGGTTTGCTTAGAATAGAAAACAATGGAGGTACGCATCTAACCAGTACTAGGACTGAAGATTTAATGATGATGATGATATGAATTAAATATAAAAACTTTCCAATAGTTTCTAATTAACCTATTTTCTAACTATTATAATAACAAAGTTACACATAGAACATAGGTAGATTATCGTTAGCATATATGGACAAAATTTAAATAACATTTACAATCAAGCATTGTAATAGTATAATAGGCAGACGCTATTGCTGTTTTTCTTAATGAGAAAATGGTATCGATTGGTATCGAAAGCTAAAAGTGTGTTCTATATAGCAATTTGTCAGGTTCCTATTTGATTAAATCTATTGAGGAACCCACTTCCAGTTGTTACGTATCAGCTGGCTTTAGCTAGCAGTGCTGATATTGGTGATGGCACGAGTTCCATTACTGCGGATCCTTCGGAAATCTAAAAAATATTAACAATAAATAAATTATTCTATTTTCAAGCAACCGGAATTTATGTTATCATACTAACAATTACACAAGGTCCGTTCCTGATCATTGCCTACTTTTGTACGAAAAGTTATTTTAGTAGTTTGCTTCTTCTAAACAGCATTTCTACTGTTACAAACGCGAATGGCACACGACATCATAGTTATTTCATGATTAGCAACTTCAGATATAAGGTGTGTACACACACACGCACGCATGCACGTCCGTGCACACACACTCCCTTTCTCACTCTCTCTCGCTTGCTCTCTCGTTCTCTCTCCCCCCTCTCTTTCCCTCTCTCTCCCTCTCTGTCTCTCGCTCTCTTGCTCCCTCACTCGCTCGCCCACTCTCTCTCCTTTCCTCTCTCTCTCCCTCTCCCCTCTCTCCCCCTCTCTTTCCCCTCTCTAAAAACTCAAAGGTGTATACAAGTGACAGAAGCTTAGATTCAACATAATATTGCTTTTACCACAGTCACAACAGCATCTGCCCACTATATTACCTTAATGCAATCAAGCTAATAATTGAAAGAAAAAATATAAAGCCAAGGACAGGATTGGAACCTTCAACCTTCCAATTTGTATTTGCATTCTCTCAACTGAGCTGTTGTAACAAATTTAATTCACAAATGTTATCATTATGTCAACAGTATTTTCAAATATTGGCATCATTGTCAATCCTATCTGCCCATGACATAATATAACTGATTGATGAATATGCTAAGCATAACTTGTAATTGAAAATAGTTAATAAATAGTTAAGTGATGACTGGTGGGACTCTATAGCTATATAGAAACAACAATGTAAATAAACAGTTATTAAATAGTATGCATGTACAATGTACAAAAACAATTTAATTTTTCTCACAGAGTTGGCCATCATTCGACATCTGATGACAGTACAGCTTATAGACCGAAGGAAGAAGTTAATGAGTGGTCAAGTCTAAGTCCAGTAACAAGATTTAAACAGTATTTAGAAAAAATGAACTATTGGAATGAGGAAAAAGATAAAGAATGGCTAAATATTGCAAAAAAAAATATAATGACAACATTTACCGAAGCTGAAAAAAGCTGAAACCAAATTGGACTGAAATGTTTACCGATGTATATAAAACAATGCCCGACCATATACAGTAAGTCAGTCTCATTTATATGTTATTTGTTAGAGTAATTGAATATATTTAACTTTTCTAGGAGACAAATGGATGACATGCAAAACCACCTTGAACGCTATAAAGAACATTATCCAATTAAAAATTTTGCTAAAAGCTAGTGCATTTTGTAATTGTTTATTTTTATTAGATTTGATTTTTATACATTAACATTGTTTTTTGTCTGTATGAAAGTTCAATATAGTAGTAGTAGCACTTAGATACACCAGCACATACATATAGATTTATATGCCAATGTTAGATTGCTGTAGTAATTGTTGTAACTGTATTGTTTTATCTTAACATTGCATCAGATTTAATTGTTCTACTACTTGTTTGTAGTACGAAAAGTATCGGCAGAAATTAAAAGTGATACAGTATGAGTAAAGTGACCACACGTCCCGATTTGGGCGGCCAGTTCCGCTTTTCGTTG
Organism: Platerodrilus igneus; assembly: GCA_036346225.1. NCBI lineage: Eukaryota > Metazoa > Arthropoda > Insecta > Coleoptera > Lycidae > Platerodrilus > Platerodrilus igneus. The sequence continues at coordinate 6,982,491 of JARFIW010000507.1, read as the reverse complement.
CTGTCCTGCGTCTCGCCGATTTTTTAAAATGTCCTGCTTTTTAGAAAATATCTGCATTTCTGGTTTTAAATGTACTGTAAAAATATATTACCTATTATTTATTAAGTATTATGGTGAATATAAAGAAATAAAAAATACATAAAAAAGCACATAAAATGCATATAAAAGAATTCTTGGTTAGCTCTTTTACTAGTTGTAGAAAATATTTTAAAAATAGACGAACCATTACAATCATACTTTTTATCACAAGATTAATGTCCAAAAATATTGCAGCTCTTTCTACAAAATAACACATCACAAATTTGGCTTCAGTTCATCCACAACCAAGCTACATTATTTCACAATGCTGTGAAAATTATTGAAGGGACAAAAATTTCAATTACGGAAATGTTAAATGAAATCAATAATTTAAAAACAAAATTACGAGAAATAATTGATAAGGATTACATTCCTTTAATTATTCGAAAAACATCACTAGGTTGGAAGAACAAGGTGCCATAAACGACCTGATTTTCTGATTGTCAAAATTTTTAATAAATTTGATGGATATCTTGAAGATTGTATGTTCGGGTTCTAAAGATATTAGGAATTTTCATTGGGTGATATTAAAACAGGAGATTATATGGAAATATAAAAACAAAGCGTTTAAATATATTTGTAACCATTTACTGAAAAATAATATTTGGAAGGGTGTCATTGGTAAACTATATGTTATAGATGAAAATTTTATGTTGGTTGCCTTCAAACTTGGAAATAGACAAAAATGGACGGTATTATTCCTTCATTTTAAACAGAATAATATTCATTATAAAATATTTTGCAAATTGTATAGTTCGCCATCTCCTTCCTAGTAACAAATGCAGTAACAGAACGTATTTTAGTAGTATCAATAAACTATGGACAACTGAAAAACGCACTTGTAAATTAAAGCTTTAAAATCTATATTGTTAAACATAAGTTTGACCAATATTTCACGACATCTTAATAAATGATCCGAAGGTATTGCAAAGTATTCATTCGGATCATAAATATAAGTGAAAGAAAATCAAATGTTTTAATAAAGCTTTAATTTGCTCAAGCATCATAATATTCAAATTATTAATTTTACTAATATTTGTATAGTTTCAATAATTAATAATAAAAATACTGTTATGCAGTCATATAGGAAATCACTGATGATGTCGGTTGAGACATTTTGGTGGAGGTATCTCGGTCATTAGTAGTATTTTGTATCTTGAATGGAAAGGAGATTAGTCTAGTAAGATTATTGGACAATAGATAACAAACGAGGAAGTTTATAGAAGGATAGGTGAGGATCCCTGTATGTGGAAACAATTGACGGTCAGGAGAGATAGAATGATAGGGCACCAGTTAAGACATGAGGGACTATTTAGTAAAGTTTTAGATTATAGACTACCAAATAAAAATAGAGTAGGAAGACCTAGACCAAACCATATTAGTCAAATTATTAGAGATTTAGGTTGTGAAGGCTATGTAGACCTTTTTAGACTAGCTCAGAATAGAAAAGAATTTAGAGCTGCGTCAAACCGACTTTAAGTAAGTTCGAAAACAAAACAAAAAAAATAAAAATCAGTTAACTAAATGTTACCAGGACATAACTCATAATTAGTTAGCGGTCTGGCATGTTGGCAGCGATTCGTTGCTTAAGCCTTACCATAACATATAATTTAACACTTTTCCTTTTTGAAGCGGATAACCAGGTTATATTTCATTTCCTTATAAATGGTAATCATGTAAACATGTTAGAGTTCTTTAACAACCATCAGGTTGCTAATATCTATGTAGTCAGCTGGATAGGAAAAAGATAGAAGGATATAGGAAGACCTAGATCAAACTATGTTAGTCAAATTATTAGAAATTTAGGTTGTGAAGGGTATGTAAAGCTTTTTAGATTAGCACAGAATAGAAAAGAAGTTAGAGCTGCGTCAAACCGACCTTAAGTAAGGTCGAAAACAAAATGATGATGACTACTTGTTTGTAGTACAAAAAGTAACGGCAGAAATTAAAAGCGATACAGTATGAGTAAAGTGACCACACATCCCGATTTTGCCGAGACAGTTCCGCTTTTCGGTGGACTGTCCCGCGTCCCGCCGATTTTTAAAAATGTCCTGTTTTTTTAGAAAATATCTGAATTTCTGGTTTTAAATGTACTGTAAAAATATATTACCTATTATTTATTAAGTATTATGGTGAATATAAAGAAATAAAAAATACATTTAAAAAACACATAAAATGCATATAAAAGAATTCTTGGTTACAGCAAAACGCGATGGCTAGCTCTTTTACCAGTTGTAGAAAATATACGAACCATTACAATCATACTTTTTATCACAAGATAAATGTCCAAAAACATTGCAGCTCTTTTTAGAAAATAACACATCACAAATTTGGCTTCGGTTCATCCACAACCAAGCTACATTATTTCACAATGCTGTGAAAATTATTGAAGGGGACAAAATTTCAATTACGGAAATGTCAAATGAAATCAATAATTTAAAAACAAAATTACGAGAAGGAACTGATAAGGATTACATTCTTTTAATTATTTGAAAAACATCACTAGGTTGGAAGAACAAGGTGCCATTAAACGAACTGATTTTCTGAAACATGTCAAAAATTTTTTGTAATAACTGCTTGGAATATCTTGAAGAATGGACAGTTCAATTCGAAGATATTAAAAATTTTCATTGGGTGACATATGTGGAAAAATCTTTTGAATATATTAGTAATGTAACGGATGGTGGGTGGTGTATTCCGTCGTTAAGGTTCTTTTAATGAGGTTAGAAGTAAAACTCAGAGATTTATGCAATACAAATGAGTAAACATTTAATAATAAAACCAAAATAAGCACACAATTTAATGTAACAGACTTAAGGTAATCACTGTTGGTTAACAATATATTATATCGGTTTCGATACAGGTTCGCGAGCTCTACGATGTAAACACAACGGCGCGCTATGGACAACTGATAGTGCGAGGAGGGCGTGATAACGAGATGAGGCACACAACACTGAATGACGGTGTTACAGTAACCATTTTCTGAAAAATAATATTTGTGAAAATGATCTTTTTGATGAGGGGTCATTGGTAAAAAGATATGTTACAGATGAAAAAATTAAATGTTGGTTGCCTGCAAATGTGGAAACAGACAAAAAATGGACGGAATTATTCCTTCATTTTAAACAGAATAATATTCCTTATCAAAATATTTTAAAAATTGTAGAATTTGTGCACTCTCTTCTAGCAACAAATGCAGCAACAGAACGTGTTTTTTCTAGTATCAATAAATTATGGACAACTGAAAAAACGCAGTTGAACATTAAAGCTTTAAAATCTATATTGTGTAAAATATAATTTGACCAATATTTCACGACATCTTAATAAATGATCTGAATCTATTGCAAAGTATTCACTCGAATCAAAAATATGACCGTGAAAGAAAATCATAATTTTTCAACGAACTTCGTTCGTTTATGAAATCGATTTGTCGTCCGTCTGTCTGTCCGTCCGAGGCCTTTCTAATGGTCGGACATCAATGTGTGATACATCAATCGATTCAGCTCGGTGTCCTGAGCTTAAGTTTTGATGTCAGTTGAAATCGGGCCACGGGGACGCCGTGCCCCGCGATATTCCGTCGGAAAATTAAAATTTCAAATAGGTCCAAAATTAATGTGCGATACATATTTGGACTCCCCTAACATAGCTGAGTCGAAATATGGTACCCCACAAAATCTGACCACGGATACCCGACCCCGGGAATTAATTTTATTTTATCTGAATACTTATAATTATTACAACATAATAATTTTAATTTCTTTAAATTGTTTTAAAGTAAGTCTACATTTGGAAGTTCGTTGCGACAATGCCTTGCATTTTCAACTTGTTTTTAAATAAAAGATTTAATTTGATCAATAATCATCATAATATTCAAATTATTATTTTTTACAAATATTTGTATAGTTTCAATAATTAATAATAAAAATACTGTTATGCAGTAATAATAGGGAATCACATGATATCGCTTCCCGACATTTTGGTGGAGGTATCGCCGGTCCTTTTGTAGTATTTTGTATCTTTGAATACGAAACCAGATTAGTCTACCCAAAGGAATGCTTCATTGATATATCATTTTTTCTCTCACTATGGAAATCCGTAACATGAGGCGGTCCAGTGTCAAATTTTGTCTTAATTTTTATGTAGAAGTACAGGAAATTAAAATTACTTCGTTAATCACATGTTAGTCAAGTTCAGGTTCATATTATCGGATTAGGTTAACTACAATGCGCAATAATTCATGGATAAAGAATTCCAGATACATTCTGACATATTACTTCTTTTCTCAGTAAATGGAAAACCAACATAGATTATACATCTTCGAATCCCTACTACTCTACTTCTTTTATCAATATCTGACTTTTATTAATTCATTGTCGTATTGGCTTTCTTTGTTTAAAACCACAATGGCAGAACCTGGCGAACGTCGATGTTTCTTTCAACAATACAACCCCTATATTATGAACGACAAACAGTATATTTTTGATTTTTTACAATGGGCCTACCTAAAGGGGAGTTGACTAGGGTCTTCGAAGATGAAATGGAAATCAGTCTCCAATGTTGGCATAAAGCACAACTGCTAAATCCTAACAATACAGGGAAAACGGATGAGCAAAAGCTCACAGAACTAGAAGAATTTCAAGCAAAACTAAAGGCTATAACTCTCGAATTCGTAACCCATGTGGTTTTTGCTAAAAAGAAGTGTGTCGCTTGTGACATGATAAAAAACACACACAGGCATTAACATGTAAATGTAAAATTCATCAATTGTATATTTAATATTAGATATAAATTTGTAAACATTTAGAGCTTAAATGTTCTATAATTATAAATAAACTATACAATCTATCTCATCATAATGTTATTTTCAGTAATAAAAAAGCTATGTTTTTAATAAATCGTATTTATTGAAAATACCTTATTTTAAAAAGGTGAATTAACCAATTCCTGATAATAATTGTATTACTCAACAAAGATTACACACTTCAAGTAGATTCATAAATGAGTTCATATCAGAAACCACAATGTATTCAATGACCTGCATTTTGTAAACCTCAAGGGTGAGTTAATGAATCGTCAATGGCAATATTCTATGTATTACCTTTAGGAAAACTATTAACAGTTTGTTTCAGGAAAAACTATAGAAAATTACAGGGGAAAGAGGAAACAATGCAAAAAGGTAAAGCGTATCAAATATTTTATTTTTCCAAGCGACAAGAGAATAATGGTATGTACAACTAAATTTATAACCATTAAAATAGTGAAATTGTTTGTTAAATCTTATGTAAAATGTGAGTTACCAGTTTCTTATGACTGAATGTATATTTTGTTTTATTAGGACTCTACTTTTATTATTCAAGTACGCAATGACTAATCGTACACGATTTTCAAACACATTACAAGCACACTATTGACAAAAATCAGGCATGTTGAACTAGAAATTAAAAATTAAATCTACAGTTTTTTAACAATTGCATACATGACAATCACACTCTAGATACATTAAAGCACACATTTACTTGCAATTTTAACACGTGAATTCTCAAAATTATAAATTTTTATTGGCATTCATTTTATTAAATTTTTAATTGCACATTTTTGTAGATCGATGCTATAACGACAACTTTGTTAATCCAACTTCATTTTGCATACAATTAGACAGAACTTTCAAATTCTCAATTTTTGCAACTTTTAGTATACTTCAAATTTAAATTTAGATTTTTGACGTAAGACTATGACACATCCCTGGATATATCCTGAGCAAAGTTTCTCGGATATTTTAACCCAATGAGTAGCACACGAGGGCAGGTACCTTGATATTCAAATGCACATCAATGGTACTGGCACTGGTGTACTGCTACATAGGTCATTCAAAATATTATTCACTTACACAAAAGGACGTTTTTCACAGTAGGTTATTATAAGTATGATTATTAATATTATTATAAGTTTACTGTTACATGTAAATTACATATAACAATATGTTTGTATATTAGGATTTCCTATTTAAATAAATTCACTTACTTACTTTGTTACGTGCCCGTTTCTAGTTTAAACGATTATCGGAATTACATCGAGTACATTGACTAAAAGTAACATTGTTTCTACCAAACAGTAATAATAATTTGTTCTACGTCTCTCATGATATTGAAAATGTCATGTGTGATGACAGTTCCAACAAGTGTTTGGTTTCTGTCTAGTTCCAGATGGTGTAGTATATAAAGAAGAAGATTTCGGTGTAGTGTATGGTTTACTGCGAGATGATTGATCGGTGATGCTAAGTCTGTCTCTAAATCAGTTCGTCTTTTACTTGGTGGTATATAATTTTTTATTGAAACTACGTTTCTCTACAATCGTTTACCTAATTTAATTAGTTTTGAATTAAATTTATCTCTATCAGACTAAGTCGAGATAGAAAAAAGGGTACAATATTTTTCTTAAAATTTTTAATTGTTTTTCAAATGATAAGGGTTCTGAAAGTTATTAAATGTATTCAGCATTACAACCACATAAATATCCATGATTTCATTTTCTTTTTGTGTTCTATTGTTTATTTCAGTCATTAATATTTTGTCATAACTACCTGGTAAAAATTTGTAAACCGATTTTCAGCTCGTCCCATGTATTAAACAAAATTATATTTTCTTAATACTAAATTAAAGCTTTATTATCAAACAAATCGCACATTTTGTTCATAAGTTTGCGTATCACTTATATTTCTAGTGACTTTGAGTTCTATACATTCTAAGAAAGCATTTACTGACGAGTTTTCTAAAAATTTGAAATTCCTGTTAACATTGACTAGCATTAGTTAGTAGGTTATGCTTTATTCGATTATCTAATAGTCTATCTAGTAATATTTAGTACTGTCAGTCCAGTTTTGTGACATAAATAAATCCTGACCTTAAGGTAAAACTTCGAGTTTGTGTTTTTACTCCGAGGGCTCCTAGTGGAAGGAGCTAACATCCCATTTAGCCACTGAACTGACTTTATAAATTACTGAATTATTAAATTAAGAATTATGCAAAGTATCTTTTGAGCTAACGTATTGGAGTAATTACTAACTGGTAAATTTACAAATGGTGTAACTGTATCTAATTTTTGCAATATTATCGGTGGCTGTTCGTTCCTAATACTAGTGGAAGATTCTAATTAAAGTGTTTTTTTTAAAACTGTTTCTAAATTGGAGTTAGTAACAGATTTTTCACTTTCATTAATTTTAAATTGAAAAATGTATTGAACCCTTGTTGTGTAAACTACGGGGCTTACTGCGTTGAAATATCTACACTTAATTGAATATAGTGGATTATGTGGGTGTGATTTTGAAATTACATAACTGCCCAGAGTTATTTCCTACTCCTAATTCAGCTTTATGACTGTGCCAATGTTAATGAGATATGACACGTTTAGCTGAGGAGAATGCTCCAAAGATTACATTAAGGGATATACTTGAAATACTTCGTTGCAAGTTCTGTCCGTTGTATACTTAAACCTGATGATTATTATAAGCAACTACTTGTGTTGGCTTTGCAATATTCTTAAGTAATGTTAATGGTGCAAAAGGATTTATTGGAAAACAGTTAATTCTGCAAATGTCTTGGTAGCCGAAAAGTTGCCGAACCCCCTTTATATACCACTGAATATCGATGAAATATGATATACCGTCATCCGGGGTGTAATGGATTCACCTTGGATGAAATGGATCAACTGTATATTTTTTCGAATATTGTCTTGCATAACCGATTATGGTATCCCAGACACTACAAACTCGATTGACTTGTCAGTAGACATTACTATCAGTAGTTTTCTGTAGTGAACATTGTTATTGGTTATGTTATTGAAAAATTATGAATTATTATTTTTAAGTCACTATTATTTTACAAAGTTTGAAAACAAACTACTCCATAGATGAAGTGGCTCACTTTGTCTGGTAGTAGTAGTCATAGATAAATAATATGCCTTTCTGGCGATCTGCCTCCACTCGAACTGTTTTGATAGGTAATTCCCTTCCTATTGGGTAATTTTATTAGGAAAAATTGTAATTTTGTGGGCTGAAGTGGAATCGCGAGTTTGCTAAATAATATTGACTAATATGTACAGTTTTGAGACTAATGATACCTACACTATAAATTAATAATAATGAATACCTACTAAATATTACATAAATATTCTAATGAGTACTGTTGATTTTCAGTTAAAAATGCCAAGAACCTACAAAAATAGTTGGGGATGCAGGCTAAAAGGACGTATGTTTCTGTTTATTTACAGAGAGCAGTGGCGGCGGTTCGTGATGGTCAGATGACTATGAGAACTGTATCCGAATTTTATGGGGTTCAATACAATACAATAAATCGACATTATCATGGCATGCAGGCAGGTATATATGGTGGCCAGACAGTTTTAAGCACCGAGGAAGAAACTAGGTTGACAGAAGTACTTTTGTTATATGCTGAGTGGGGCTTTCCCATTAAAAGTTATGACGTTAGGTTTATGGTTCAACCATATCTGAACAAATGTGCCGGAAGAGAAAAAAGGTGCAATGACAATCTACCAGGAGTTGATTGGTTTAAAGCTTTTATATCAAGGCACGACGATTTAACCATAAAATTAGCAGAAAATACCAAAAGGGTTAGAGCTGCCGTCACATATGCAGCAATTTACATAATTAACAGTTGTTAAAGAATTTTGATAACTTTTGCCTTTTTAAAGAGCAGAGCTACTATAAAGTTTAAAAATTCTAAAGCGAAACTTTAAACAATTTGCTTTTTCACAAAGTATTCATTCCAATTATAAAAAGTGCATCTAATTTATCCTAGTTTATTATCAAAACATGTTGATGAGACAATAAATAATTTCACTTTCGCCTTAAACTTAACGCGTAATCTTTTCTCGTATTACTATATTCACCTGAAAGATATAACATAGATTTTGCAGGATTTAAGCACAATTTAAAGGATAAAGTGATTTAAAAATACAGTGCAGTAATAAGTAGAATGATGCGAATGTCTTCATTGGAATATATTTTGAATGCAATTTCATGGCAAACAAATGCTAATTATGCTTTAAATGTCCGCACTACTCGGGTTACAAACTGCCGGCAAATAGGGCATTCAGCTAATTGTTTACCACAGTTGACACAAGTTGCCACATGACCACATTCTAATATAATACAATCTAGTGGTGCGTCCATACAAATTTTACATAACTCGTCCACAGATGCCTCTTCCAGATCTAGACAAGCTAAGCATTAATTAATGCATATTTACTCTGTAATAAGTAAACCTTCTTTTTTGTGCATATTTCTATCCAGCCATAAACGCATCGCACGATCAAGTAGTTCGCTTTTTTATACACAGCCTTTGAAATCAACTAGATTTAATGTTAAAAGTTCTTTTAATTGTTTAACAGACAGATCACTTAAATCTTCAACAGTCTTAAAATCAGATAGTTTTGGCAATTTATGAACAGGTCGAGACTCTGGTTGTACCTGGATACAATGATTATATTTTGTAAAGATCGCAAGCGATAGTCAGGTCATGGACATGTTTTAAAAATCAAATGCTCCAAATTACTTCTTAAATTGAACAGTTACATAAAAAAATAGTATAAGTTTCAGCAAATATTCGGTTCAAAGAAATTTAAGATGGTGTTAAGCTATATGGTTACATTTATCTTTTTGTAAGATGTTACTGTCAATATGTTTATTAATTGCATATTAATAAAATGTCCTGTAGAATATAATTTGATTATGAAATTAATCAGTAAAAATACAATAAAAATAATAGTTACGAATTACAAGTAAAACAATAATCATCACAGATAGATTACGATAAATTGCCAAGTTGACAATTGAAACGATGAATAAGAACTCTGTGGCGTACTTAAAATTAAATATAATAATTCAACCACACTCTGAACTGTGTAGCTATGGAAAATGTGCCCCTATGCCGAGCTTCAATAAAATATTATGAAAACAAAATTGATCTGATATGATTTATTGCCCGAAGATGCCCGTACTATCTAGCTGGCTCACATGGACTGAAACAACAAAATTTCAACATCACAATTATAATCACATTAAATATTTATAAACGATCCTTCAAATTATAATGATCGTTACATTCGCAAACATCTTACTTCAACACACTTTATCCATAAAAATTACTTACATACAAACACTAAAACCATAAACAAAGACATCTTAAATCAAAAACAAACATTTCATAATTTCTATAGATTAATGTAGAGAGCATACAGTCTCTCCCAGACCTTTCTTATGTAAGTTACACTATGTACACATTAAAATGGGATTGATAATTGCAATAATCTTTCTTACCTCCAAAAAAGTAACTGATTAAATATCCCTTTAAAATCTTTGATAATGGTTGAACTTATCGAATTTGACCTCAAAACAGTCTAACAATATTCATTTACAGAAAAATCTATATCCCAAACTCTTATGTAATTTAACTTACTTAAATTAATTCTAGTACGTAAATGTCCTTCAAAAGATTAAACAAAGATATCTTGCGTTTTCAAAATAAATTCTTCAAGCCAAGTCATTAATCAAATTTCTATCTCCATTTTGTACCATAATAACTGCATCGGAAAATTAAATTTCAATTCTTTTTTTATGTTTCCATTAATACATTGGTTAACTCCATAGTTCTCCTCCTTCCCATTTAAATCGTTCATATTTTAATAGAAGTTATTTTTATACGTTGAATTTTACTCCATACTTTAAAAAAATATTGTTTTAATCAATATTTAAAGGTCGATCATAACCTTGCACACAATTTAAATTACAACTCTTAGTTGATTGTTAAACACATTATCGGCAAGTGCCATTATTAACAGAACAACTGTTTAGAATGACCGATCTTGATTGAATGATTTTCCCCTAATTATTTACTGGCTTTTATACAAAATGATTAAGTTCCGAAATCTTCTACACTTCTGTAGGTGATATGACTCACAGCTGATGTAATAATTACCCAGAAATTAATTAGTTTTACATGCTTAAAATAGCTCCTATATTAATTTATTATATTATAAAATTTTTATATGTACATTAATTGGTACTGTTCAAAGTAAATGCTTGTCATTATCGCGCTCGACTATAATTTATGGGCCATTAAAAAATCTTAACATGCTTTACTAAATTCATATTGCTTGTTATCATACAAAATAATTACCTGTCATTTGTGATTTATGATCTTTACACGTCTTATCTTATCTAAATTATGTCAGTTGTTTATTGATCTATGGATTTTCACTACTGAATTGGTATTTCAACATTAGCACAATCTAGAATAGTAGCTTATTCCAAAATTGGATTTTACGTTATTTATTAAAATAGAAAGAGATCTCCAGAAAAACATAGTGTTCAAACTTCTTGTTAAATGTTTGCAAAAACGAAGTTGTGCAATGAGAAGTACCTTTTGATAAGGTTTTCAATAGACGCGTAATGTTATTTAATGTTTCTGGTCCAGTTACGCAAATGGTGTTTCATGTCTTTAAGAAGACGAATATCTACAACTTTAAATGATAGTGTTTTTGTTTTAATTAGAAGCACGGGTTTTATTACCAAGGAATTATTTTGTATTTTCAAGAATTTCACTTATGTACTACAATGAATTACACTAAACATATCATATTACTAAAATATTACACAGAATGTTTCTTTACAGAAAATTAAGTATTAGGAAATTTAGGATTTTCTTTGGTTTTGGATCGTTTTATTTACAGAATACGATGCTCGGGCACGACGATTTAACCATAAAATTAGCAGAAAATACCAAAAGGGTTAGAGCTGCTGTCACATATGGAATAGTGGGAAAATATTTTTCTCACGTGAAAAGGTCTCTTGATGGCGTACCAGCTTCAAACAATTGATTATGATGAAACAAATTTTGCGGATGACCCAGGTGCCGTGAAAGTTGTAGTTAGACGAGGTGTAAAGCATGCTCACCGAATAATTGACATGTCAAAATCGAGTACAAGTGTAATGTTTGCAGTAGCAGGTAATGGCACTTTACTTCCACCATATGTGGTTTATAAAGCAAAGCATTTATATCCAGGATGGACGGAAGGAGGTTATCCAGGGTCCAGATATAATCGGACAACAAGTGGATGGTTTGAAGGTGAGAGTTTTGAGAACTGGTTCTTGACGATTGTCTTACCGTACTTGAGAAATTTGGATGGCCCAAAAGTAATGATTGTTGATAATTTAAACAGCCACATAACTGTAAGTGTAGTACATCAATGTGAAAATAACAATATAAGGTTTGTCCTCCTATCTCCTAATGCTATGCACATGCTGCATCCATTGGATGTCGCATACTTTCATCCATTCAAAGCAGCATGGCATAAGGTTTTAGAAAAGTGGAAGTTGAGAAATCGAGGTGTCTTATCTAAAACCTTTTCCACAATTGTTAAGTGAATCTTGAAAAAGTTGGTGCAACATTTGAATCAAACTCAGTTGGTGGTTTTAAAGCCTGTGGCATTGTACCATTTAACCCTGATGTTGTTTTGAAAAAAATAAAACCCCTTAAAACCTCACAAGCCCAAGAATAAGCTGGCGATTAAGTTCAGAAAGCATGGTATAGTACAGTTGTCGAGCATCTGAGTCAAATGAGAACATGTAGTGGGGAAACCAAAAAATGTGGAAAGTGACTAACTGTAGAACCGGGAAGAAGTATTTTGGTGTCCGACCTTCTACCAATACTCATGGATGAGGAAGTGGAAGATGATGTGGGTCAAGCCAATGATGTGGAAGAGGGTGAAATCTCTGATAATGCTATCAAAGAGACAGAGTCAGAAGATTTATATCCGTCTTGTTCTCAAGACAATCAAATTGCACATGATGATATTGAAGTTGACGATTATGTTATCGTGATGTTTAAAACAAATAAAAGAGATAGTTCTTCATTGCAGAAATTACTGCTAAAAATGACTGATAGCAGTGAATTTACAGTGAGTGCTTTATGGAAGAAATCCACTTCAAAACAATTATTTTTTATTTATCCAAATGTCCCTGATATTTCCATTGTTCAACCATCTCAGATAATGAGGAAAATTAGGGGGCACTTATCCAGAAGAGAGAAATACATTGTTGAAAATGTAGATTATGATATAGAATAGTCCGATTTATTTTTCTTATACTTACTTATGACTTAGTTCTTATATTTTCTTTGTTTTGTAAATTGTATGCAAGCATTATTAGAAATAAAGACAATAAAACACATAATATTTACATTCTAGCCATTTATTGATTGTTTTATGCTCAAAATGGCATTCAAAAATTTAATTTTTATATATTTTTTGATCCACTTACCCCCATAGCCGGTCTAGAATGGATATTAAATGAAAATAAATGACTGATCCTCTTCACCCCTACGTAAGAGGTGAAGCGGATCAGCTTTTGAAAAAAAAACATGCAGTAGTTTGGTGAATAAAATGATAAAAAAGAGTGTATTGGATAACTGAATAGTATGGCTGCAACATACATTATTTTCAGATTTTTTCTGTGCATGGGGAGACTATGATATTTGCAAAAAACTGGAAATTTTGATCTACTTAACCCTCGTTGACGGTATATTTAGAAACAATAGAAGGGAACCAGTTTGCAATTAGGTTCTAGGAATTTCAGGGAAATGTGTAGGTTAGCTCAGAATAGAAAACAATGCGCCTAACCAGTTCCAGGACTGAAGATCTAATGATGAACAGATTTTTCTTTTCGTGAACTATTAATTTTGATAATTAAAATTTGTTGCTGAATTTGTTTATTAGAATCAATTAATTCAAATAACTGCTATAGTAAGTCATCTTTTACTTTTTCGCCTTTATTATACTGCGGCAACGAATTATTTAATGTATTGAAGGTGACGTGTGTGAAGTTGGAATGGACACTATACAATATTTAAAACAAGTATATACAGTTCGTTTGTGCTTTGTTTGTGCTGTGCAGTGCCAAAAATTCAGCGTTTGTGCTCAAAAACTGTACAAGTTATTCGTGATTTTAAGTGGTCAATTCAACTTCGTAGAAAGTTGGAATGGCCACCATGAAATATTGATATTTTTTCAATTTTCCTTATTCCATTCGTTTGTGCCGTGCAGTGCCAAAAATTCAGTGTTTGTGCTCAAAAGCTGTGCAAGTTATTCATGATTTAAAGTGGTCAATCCAACTTCTCAGAAAGTTGGAATGGCGCCATGAAATATTGATATTTTTTCAACTTCCTTTATTGCGTTTGTTTGTGCCGCACAATCCCAAAAATTCAGTGTTTGTGCTCAAAAACTGTGCAAGTTATTTGTGATTTAAAGTGGTCAATCCAACTTCTCAGGAAGTTGGAATGGCACCATGAAATATTCATATTTTTTAACTTTCTTTATTGCGTTCGTTTGTGCTCCGTTTGTGCCGCACAGTGCCAAAAATTCAGCGTTTGTGCTAAAAAACTGTGCAAGTTATTCGTGATTTAAAGTAGTCAATCCAACTTCGCAGGAAGTTGGAATGGCACCATGAAATATTGTTGTTTTTTCAACTTTCTTTATTGTGTTCGTTTGTGTTCCGTTGGTGCTGCGCAGTGCCAAAAATGCAGCGTTTGCCCTCAAAAACTGTGCAAGTTATTCGTGATTTAAAGCGGTCAATCCAACTTCGCAGAAAGTTGGAATGGCACCATGAAGTATTGATATTTTTTTCAACTTTCTTTATTGCGTTTGTTTGTGCTGCGCAGTGTCCAAAATTCAGCCTTTGTGCTCAAAAACTGTGCAAGTTATTTGCGATTTAAAGTGGTCAATCCAACTTCGCAATAAGGTGGAATGGCCATCAAGAACTACACAATTTTTTTCACTTTCTTTATTGTGTTCATTTATGCCGTGCAGTGTCCAAAATTCAGCGTTTGTGCTCAAAAACTGTGCAAGTTATTCGTTATTTAAAGTGGTCAATCCGACTTCACAGAAAGGTGAAATGGCCACGACGAAAAATTGAAACTCTTTTAAATTTTTTTATTGCGTTCGTTTGGTACTCCATTTGTGTTGCGTAGTACTAAAAATTCGGCGTTTGTGGTCAAAAATTGCCGAAGTTATGCGCGATTTATTGTGGTCAATCTAACATCATGTGAAACTGGAATGACCACCATGAAAAATTGAAAATTGTTTTACTTTTTTTAGTTCATTTATTTTGCTTTCGTTTGTGCCGTGGGTGTCAATAATTCACAATTTTAAAAAACTCTTTAATACATATAAGGTAATACAAAATGAAAACAAATATATTTTAATAAAATACATAAATCAATAGATGAGGTTGCACAAAATCAGCTTGTGTTTTTGTCTTAGATGATAAATAATCAAAAATCTCTCACTTATTAGATGATCGTTGAATATGACACAGATAATGCCCACAATAATTAGCATTCACAGGTGATTTGAAATCGATAATCAAAACTAAGCGATAATTTTTGTCTAATAATTGAACAGTATGTGGAATTTCGTATAATTGACTTTAAAAGTATTACCAGTATTTGTTCCATATCTGCTTTTACAGTACAGTACATTATTTCTTTGATTTCTTTCCAGAGCTTTAACTATAGTATACAACTACATTGTCATTATCTTTTGAAAATTACAATATTTTTAGAAGTGGTTTTTATTTTACGGTTATGAACAGTCCACAGCATTGTTAACTGCTTGGCCAGAATCTATTGAAAACACCTATTGTTAGAAAACCTACATTCCTAGATGTGTCATATTTTTGTAATGACCCAAGTACCTGCTACTTAATACTTTTAATATCCCTTTTAATAGGCGTATTTTGAAAGATTTCTAACTTTAATTTCATTTGTAGTTCTTCGCTTGAAGTGACAGGTTTAAGTGCTTGAAGATCTTTATATCGGATTTAAAATATTTAAGATTAATTCTTGCAACAAAAATATTCGTAAGCTTTACCTTTTCTACACCTTGAATTTTTGATCTTTCACAATTACCATAAATCAATGAAAAATCGCAGTGATACTGTTTTGGCGGTGTATTTTAACAGAAGTGCTCTTCTATTTATTAGTCTTACATTAGATTATACTGGATGGAATTTGAAAACACCATGTCAACTTAAACATTATTCTTCATAATACTTGGTGCTGTGCTAATTCAGATCGTATTGTATACTATTAGCGTGCTCAACGTAAGGAGACGGATAGCGCTTAATTCATACATAACGATTAGACACAGTTATCGGAAGGTTTGTGTTTCAATACAGTGCACACGTAAAGAGACCACAAAATACCAAAAAAATCTAGCACGTCTCGTACTGATATTATAAATGCCTTTTTGGTATATAAAGAACAATTATTGCAGGATCCATATTGTGTACCTAAACCAAGCGATGTTATATATCAACAGGTATCAAAAAATTTAAATTCATTAATGTCTCCAAAAGCTTTGTATACTTCATTATTAAGAAACAATAAAGAATTATTTATTTTATTGGGTGGTAATTTAAATCAATTAAGTAATAATATTGATAATGCCACACAAAACTTAAATAAAGATGATGAAAATTCTGAAAGTAGCTGTAACTACAATAGTAGTGAAGATGCAGAAATAAAGTTTAAAATACATTTAACTATTGATGTATGGGACACAATTAAGCTGCAGTACGTTTATGGTAGTCGAAATGAAAAACAAAGACCCAATTAAATATTTAAAAGAATGAAAACTCTGCCAATAGGAATGTGGACCGATGTCATTAATGATGCTGTGTACGAAATATAAAAAGTCCATTCACATAGATTTTTAAAATAGGTAATATAAAAACAATTTATTGCATAGGAAAATGTAAACAATGTGAAGCGATACTTCAATGTGATACGAATGAAAAGCCAGTTCACGAAAACGTTGAACTAGTATGCACTATAGAAAACTTCGTTAAGAACTTTATCCATAATCAAAAAATTAAAAGGCCATTAGCAGGTATCAAGTGCATTAAAATTGCTCAAGAACAAAAAAAAAATAAATCAGTTTCTTTGTTAAGAAAAGAATTGGCAGATAAGCTCATGAAGTATCGAAAATCTGAACCTCCCAATATACCGTCGGATATTGTTCTGAGAAAAGTGAAAGGACAAAATAGGAATGAGGAACGCTTGCATTCTGATCCACTGCTAGGGATTTGGCTGTCCAAGTACACCATGCCATATATGGGTACAATTCGTTATATTAGTTTGGATCCGTTCTTTGTGCATTATTGGACTAACTTCCAAATTGTATTTATATAACTAATATATATATTACTCATATTTAGACCAGGGTAGAAAATTAAATAATCAAATCAAATAATTTTAATTACCGTGTATAAGGAATTTTATTAAATAATACGCTTTATTAAAACCTTGAAGCATAAATAAACTCGGTCGTTTCAGTAAAAATAAGAAATTTAAATTATCTATAAGACGCTTTACATCAAAAGAAGCAGTATTGACAAGCGCAGTGGATAATTTAATTATTCCTAAACAAATGGAAATTACGTGCAAAATTTATATTAATGAACTCTATTTTAAATAACTTGTATTAAACAAAACGTACGGATAATAATTTGTATTCGCTAAAAATGAAAGGATGGAAATCAATTTTAATTGGAGTTAATTGAACCATTATTAATAATAAGCATAAAACTTGTAAAAACCCAATAATAGTCAAATCGTAGGAAGGTTATTTAAAATGTTACGTTTGAACACCCTGCGTGTTTTAAAAGGCAATTTCAAGTTAATTTGTTTGGATAAACATATTGATTCTAAGGATATTGGAAACGATCAGATGCTTTAGCAGGAAATACAGAACACCTGCGTATTTTTAAAAAGCTCATTCTGCGTAAATTTGGCAAATAATTAATGTTTCAAAGAATCTTGGTGAAACCGGGGCTTAATATTCACGAGAATGTGCGATACGGGGTTATTAAACCAAGATAACAGTCCGCGTGGACTAAAATATAATCGATAATGAAGAGTGTCAAGTTGCACCAATACGAACAGGTTAGAGAAGGAAAGAGAAAATGCGTCAAGCAAAGACACATATTGTAAAAGGCGGGATTTAAGCAACGTCACAAGGGGTTGCGATTGGTTAAAAATAGGATGCATATATCAGAGGTAGAACAACAATTTCTGTATAAAAGTAATTAGTTTTTCTCGGACAACTTTGCGGGCCGTGTTGAAATTTTCTGAGATCTCAATGGAGTGAGTACGAAATTCATAAAAATCGACATGCAGGCTACAGACTGGGAACGTAGAATGAGGAATTCGTTGGAATTACCCGTTTTAGGGAACAAAGCGACGTGTCGGCTATTCGCTATATATACAGGCGGGAATATGTGTTTCTCTCTCTTAGACTCTTAGACTTTCGACGATTAGATGCGTTAAAAGCTCGTGCATCCGCGACTTAATATTAAACAGTGCATTTTAGTTTGATTAAATAATTTAAAGTGTGCTAGTATATTTTAGTGACTCAAAATAGTTGGTTATTTTACGTGCTAACATGAATGTACTTCAGTGCACTTAGACACAAGGTAATAAAAGTTTATTATCACGGTACCAATTAGTAAAATTTACAACGACAAATGTATACCCAAAAGTAGGCAGTTTTGGCGTATATTGGTAATATTGGTAAAAGGAAGTATGAATTTCTTTGCTATTTTGCGGGGTGTTAATGACTAAATGGTTCGTAAATGTGTCTGCATCCACTGAACCAGAGGCAGATATACACAGATGAGTTCCGGAAAAGCCTAGAAACAACTTTAAATTAATGGTGATGGAGAACATTTTAAAGCGTTGACAACTTGAAGCTGTAAATAGAATCCGGTTGGAATGGTGTGATTTACAAAAGGGACGATTACACTGAAGCTACGAGGACAATAACCTTCAGGTAAATTGTACTATTTTGTTTGACATTTTTGTGTGTATTGAATGACTTTATAATTGATTTACTTTAAATGGACATTAGTGGAATTTTTCTAACCATAAAAATTTAATTTTAAGATGAAATTTGCTTGTTTAAGTAAAAAGGGTATTTTGTTTTGATGTTCGGGAATAGGATGAAACTTTGGGTAGGTCTTTGAGCTCAATTAGACAAACCTGGTTAATTAACGTAAAGGGGTGGTAGATGCTCCTTTATACTCAGACTCCGGTCTGCTTATCTTGTTATATTAATTAGTAGGCATCCAACAAGGACTTTAATTTTGGATGCACAGTAAAATGATAATAAAATTAATCCGGAAATTCTTTTAAAACTGAATTTTATGTTCAAATTTAATTTGAAAATTTAATGTATTCTGAATATTGATGTAAATAGAGTTAACGTTGATGTTTGTGGTAGGAATGTGTTGTTTAATTTTTATGATTAAGAATGGAAGTTATCTAGAAGAGCAGCCGAGGCGATTAACAGAAGGAATCAACGGACCAGGTGATTTAAAAGGTTTCACAGCATTCTTGACGCCCAAACTGTGGGGCTCGAATGTTTTTTTTGAAAGGGCCAGTACCTAGAGATATGAGAAGATTCACAGCATTCTTGGCGACCACAACGTGAGGGCTCGAGTTCCAAATAAAATTTTTTGTTATTTTATTCCAGGAAACTGGCGATCTGAGAGAGAGAGTTTCTGTTTGTGTATAAATTTAAGAGTATTTTAGAGTGTGTGTGAGTGATTTGAACGTATGCAGAGAAAAGAGTGGTTAAGGAGTCAAGGAGTGGAAATTGGAAGTGACGATAGTGCATTGTGTGGAAAAATTTCGAAAATGGAAGAAGCTGGAGGCAGTAGAGATCAGTCGAGGACGGAATCAGGGATCAAGGAAACGAGATGATAATGAGGATGCTTGAAAGAATGAATGAGACGTTAAGCGGGTTAGAGAGGACTCAAATCGAAAATTTGAGCAAATGAGTGATGAATCGAATAGAGCGAGAGAGGACTCAAATCGAAAATTTGACCGAATGAATGAGACATTAACAGGAGTTAGGAAACCCTAAGTGAGAAAATAGATAAGACGAATAAAGAAGTTTCAGAATTTAAAAATAGTCTTACCGTAAAGATGGGGGAAGTTGAAAATAGGGTTGAAAAAAACGAGCGTGATATTACAGGTCTTCGACAGGAAATGGGACATTTAAGGTCCGAAGTACGCATTTTTTGTGAAGAAGAGATTAATATAAAAATGACTGAAGTGACGGACTCATGTAGGGATCAGTTAGGCAGGGTAGAACGTGAAGTTAGTAGTATTAAATACAACATGTCAAATTTAACGGGGGATGGTCCCAGATTTGCTACAGGTGGAGTATCATTGGACCAACACATGAAGTTTTATGGCGATAACAGGGTAAATCCACAAATTTTTATTAATAGTGTAAGAAATCTAGTGGGAAATTTATTTGACGAACAGACTAAACTAAATACGATAAAGGCTTTATTAAAGGACAAGCGGAAGCATGGTACAATTTAGTAGGACAGGACATAGACACGTATCAGGACTTTGAAGACAAATTTTTACAACATTACTGGAGTGATCACAAACAGGATCAGATTAGGGACGACTTGATTACAGGAAAATTTAAGGGAGAGTTTGCAGGTTCTAGGGAGCAATATGCCATCCGCAAGTACAGTGTGGCCAAACAACTGAATCCACCATTGACGGACAGACAGATTATTAAGTACCTATCACGACATTTTGAACTGGAAATTAGACAACACGTGGCCTTACAAAACATCACAGAACGGGAGACATTTTTAGAGTATTTGCAGAGATATGACGATGTATGTGTAGGACGGACAAGAGAGATACGAGAACGAAACGTTAACACAGTTAGGTTTGACAACAGGACACCGAATTATCCGAGACGGCCTGACTACAACAGAAATTTTCGACCGAATTGGGAACGACGAGGACAGGAATACAGAAGTAATAGTGCGACTAGGGGACCGACGCCAAGACCTAGTTACACGCGACAGAACAGTTTACCGGAAGTAAACAGGACTGTGACCAGCACGCCGAATAGAGACAGGGACACGGATATTAACACGAGGAGGACGTACGCACAGGTTGTAGAAGGACAACCAGGACCAAGCACGGAAAACAGGATGAGACAGGATTTTTAGAACGCGACAGACCACTAGATTTCTGTGTAAATGTATACGAACATCCACGTGAATTTTTCAAAATTGAGGAGGAAGTAGAGCCAGAAACTGAGGAAAAATTATGTTTGCCAATTATTAATTTAGAAATTTTTGAGAATAATGTAGAAGTATTACTTGATACAGGGGCAGAGGCGAGTTTAATATCGGAGGAATTCGTCAGCAAAATTAGGGATAAGGTTTGTGATAGAATTATGCCTATAAAACGTAGCCATTTAGTAGCTCCAAATAAAAGAAGTTTGCTGTAGTAAATAGTGTTGTGGTGCTTAGGATAGATATAGGAGGTTTAAGCTGTGAACAGGAGTTTGTAATTGTACCTGGACTGAAGTTTCAGAGCATTTTAGGTGTTGACTGTATGATGAAGTTAGGGTTTTGATAGATATGGAAAGGAAGGTAATAAGAATTAAGGATAGGGTAGTGCCATGGAAGGCAGTTATGAAGTCACAGAGGATGACACGGGGTTTAGTATTAATGTAATAGAGGTAGAGGATGATGAAGGTAAACAGATCAACACGATAAGATGTCCAGAGGAAAGGAAAGTAGAGGTTCAAGCTTTAGTACAAAAACATGCAGAATTAGTGGGGTAGAAGCAGCATATCAGGAGCAGGTGAAGGCGAAATTAAGTAAAGATGGCAAATTTGTTTTAATAAAGTAGATTTAAGGGATTCATTCTGGCGGATTCCATTACACAAGAATTCTAGAAGGTACATAGGATTTTCCATAGAGGAAAAATCGATAATTGTAAAGTAGTATCGTTTGGTTTGTCGGCAGAAAAGGAAATAAGAATAAATAAGAAACAGACAAGTGTAGGGACTGAAGAAGAAGCAATATTTAAGAGTCAGGATAATAGGGATGATAAGTTTATGGTATGTGAGATAATGGAGATGTTAAGTATAGATATAGAAGGGGGAGAAATAGGGATGAAGAGTATTAGGATGGTGAGAAGAAAGACTTGGAGGGTCAAGAAGAGAGTTAGATTTAAATAGGATAGGGATAGAATAGGTGTAGATAAAAGAGTAGAAGTAAGTGGTTATAGAAAATAAAGCTAAGTATAGGATAAATATGGGAGATAATTAGGAATAGGTTTAGGATGAGAATAAAGAGTAAATGTAGGAAGAAAATAAGATAGGTTAAGTATAGATATTTTATATAAGATTAGTGGAGAGTTAGGAATAGAGTAAGAGTAGGATAGGTATATAGGATTAGGTAGGGGGAAGTAAAGTATAGTGAAGAGTAGTTAAAAGTTAGGAATAGGATAGGTATATAGGATGTATATAGGATTAGATGGATAAGTAGGATGAAGTTAGGGATAATTTCAGTTTATAGAAGTAGGTGAGAGTTAGGAATAGGATAGGGATATAGGATAGGTGTAAATATTTTTTGGATTGGAGACAAAGTAGGTAAGTTAGATAGATAAGGATAGAGAGATAGGCAAAATTTTGTAAAGATTTTTGGCAGTCTAAATATTTGATATTTGCATTCAAATAAGTGGGATTATTTGTATTCAAATAGGGGGAAAATACTCATATTTAGACCAGGGTAGAAAATTAAATAATCAAATCAAATAATTTTAATTACCGTGTATAAGGAATTTTATTAAATAATACGCTTTATTAAAACCTTGAAGCATAAATAAACTCGGTCGTTTCAGTAAAATAAGAAATTTAAATTATCTATAAGACGCTTTACATCAAAAGAAGCAGTATTGACAAGCGCAGTGGATAATTTAATTATTCCTAAACAAATGGAAATTACGTGCAAAATTTATATTAATGAACTCTATTTTAAATAACTTGTATTAAACAAAACGTACGGATAATAATTTGTATTCGCTAAAAATGAAAGGATGGAAATCAATTTTAATTGGAGTTAATTGAACCATTATTAATAATAAGCATAAAACTTGTAAAACCCAATAATAGTCAAATCGTAGGAAGGTTATTTAAAATGTTACGTTTGAACACCCTGCGTGTTTTTAAAAGGCAATTTCAAGTTAATTTGTTTGGATAAACATATTGATTCTAAGGATATTGGAAACGATCAGATGCTTTAGCAGGAAATACAGAACACCTGCGTATTTTTAAAAAAGCTCATTCTGCGTAAATTTGGCAAATAATTAATGTTTCAAAGAATCTTGGAGAAACCGGGGCTTAATATTCACGAGAATGTGCGATACGGGGTTATTAAACCAAGATAACAGTCCGCGTGGACTAAAATATAATCGATAATGAAGAGTGTCAAGTTGCACCAATACGAACAGGTTAGAGAAGGAAAGAGAAAATGCGTCAAGCAAAGACACATATTGTAAAAGGGCGGGATTTAAGCAACGTCAAGGGGTTGCGATTGGTTAAAAATAGGATGCATATATCAGAGGTAGAACAACAATTTCTGTATAAAAGTAATTAGTTTTCTCGGACAACTTTGCGGGCCGTGTTGAAATTTTCTGAGATCTCAATGGGTGAGTACGAAATTCATAAAATCGACATGCAGGCTACAGACTGGGAACGTAGAATGAGGAATTCGTTGAATTACCCGTTTTAGGGAACAAAGCGACGTGTCGGCTATTCGCTATATATACAGGCGGGAATATGTGTTTCTCTCTTAGACTCTTAGACTTTCGACGATTAGATGCGTTAAAAGCTCGTGCATCCGCGACTTAATATTAAACAGTGCATTTTAGTTTGATTAAATAATTTAAAGTGTGCTAGTATATTTTAGTGACTCAAAATAGTTGGTTATTTTACGTGCTAACATGAATGTACTTCAGTGCACTTAGACACAAGGTAATAAAAGTTTATTATCACGGTACCAATTAGTAAAATTTACAACGACAAATGTATACCCAAAAGTAGGCAGTTTTGGCGTATATTGGTAATATTGGTAAAAGGAAGTATGAATTTCTTTGCTATTTTGCGGGGGTGTTAATGACTAAATGGTTCGTAAATGTGTCTGCATCCACTAAACCAGAGGCAGATATACACAGATGAGTTCCGGAAAAGCCTAGAAACAACTTTAAATTAATGGTGATGGAGAACATTTTTAAAGCGTTGACAACTTGAAGCTGTAAATAGAATCCGGTTGGAATGGTGTGATTTACAAAAGGGACGATTACACTGAAGCTACGAGGACAATAACCTTCAGGTAAATTGTACTATTTTGTTTGACATTTTTTGTGTGTATTGAATGACTTTATAATCGATTTACTTTAAATGGACATTAGTGGAATTTTTCTAACCATAAAAATTTAATTTTAAGATGAAATTTGCTTGTTTAAGTAAAAAGGGGTATTTTGTTTTGATGTTCGGGAATAGGATGAAACTTTGGGTAGGTCTTTGAGCTCAATTAGACAAACCTGGTTAATTAACGTAAAGGGTGGTAGATGCTCCCTTTATACTCAGACTCCGGTCTGCTTATCTAGTTATATTAATTAGTAGGCATCCAACAAGGACTTTAATTTTGGATGCACAGTAAAATGATAATAAAATTAATCCGAAATTCTTTTAAAACTGAATTTTATGTTCAAATTTAATTTGAAAATTTAATGTATTCTGAATATTGATGTAAATAGAGTTAACGTTGATGTTTGTGGTAGGAATGTGTTGTTCAATTTTTATGATTGAGAATGGAAGTTATCTAGAAGAGCAGCCGAGGCGATTAACAGAAGGAATCAACGGACCAGGTGATTTAAAAGGTTTCACAGCAATATATATATATATATATATATATATATATATATATATATATAACTAATTCCAAAGTCTAATGGATTATTCAAACAAAAACCTACCTTTCTATATTCTGCAGTAATAATTACTTATAAAAAAGCCGTTCCAATATTTCATATGCTCTCTCAACAACATACTACAAATGCAATTGCACACTGGTTAAAAAATTGGTTTAAAAGCATTGAAATCGGACCACCGCAAGAGGTAAGAACTGACGCATCAGCTGCACTAATTAATGCTGCTGTTGAAGTTTTTACTACTTTTAAGAAACTGTATTGCTTTATACGATTAGACAGAAATCATTTTATTAAAATGATTCCAGCGTGGAAGTGCTTTAAGGATGATAAAAGGTTAAAAAAATTTTATTGTCATGCACTTGGTCTATTGGTTGATGAAACGTCATTTGATATAGTAAAGTTGGTCATAAAATATATTTTGATTGTAGCATTATCAAAATATGAAACCAATATCTGTAAGATTTCGAAAAATAACATCATTGAATTCATTTCGAAAGGAAGTTTAATTATTCAACCTTTAATAATGATACTAATTCAGATAATGAAGAAACCATAGAAGAATAAATTGAAACAGAAGTAGAGTTAAATTGCCACTGGTTTGAAACAGTTTATAACTTCGCACAGGATGAGGCACAGTCATCTATAAATAGCAAGAGTAATTTTGAAATTGGCTTAGACAACATGTACAGTCTTTCAGAAATTATTCCAGTTTTAAAAAACATACGTTGGAAAATACCATTATAGAGTGCTATTATGACGGTTCATTATGAATATGCAAATACGAAAGGCACAACTGCTTCAATTGAAAGTTATTTTAAGGATATTAAGCATTTTATGTTTAATGACATGTTGCCTCTTCGACCAGACATGTTTTAAATGAAACACATTTATGCTCTTAACGGCCAGTTAAAAACTGCACATAGCAATACATTCACCAATTCGGAGGTAAAAGAAAATAATTCCCATAACACTGCCTTCAGTTAGGAATCGGTATTTTAAACTATACCACATGAGGAGGAAAACTGTAAAAGGTTAAATACTAAAAAGGGTAATCATAAATCTTATTTAAAAATCCAACCCGATTGGAGTAATGTATGTAAACCAATTACTAATAATAATTGTCATATTTTGCAAAACGGTCATTCAAGACCACCAGTTGTTTTACAGAAAACACAAATATTTGTTGAAAACACGTGTAATATTTCCGATATTGTAAACAAAGTGATTTGCGACTTTTCTCCTAGTTTTACAAAATCAAAAAGATGTGAATCAACGACGTGCTATAATTCTACTTCTTCAAGATCAGTGAGTGCCCCATTTATTTCGCTAGACTATAACATACTATCAATGTTTGGTTTACAGTCATTACAAGAAGCAATCACTGAAGCATGCCCCGATATTGATCATAAAACATCAGTAAATATGAATATTCAGTACAACATTCAGAATATAATTTTTTTTGAAATCTTCAATCTAGATGGAACAAATACTAGTGGAACTTTTAAAGTCAAATTATGCGAAATTCCACATACAGTTCAACTATTATTAGACAAAAATTATTGATTAGTTTCGATTATCGATTTCATATCACCTATTAATGCTAATTATTGTGGGCATTATCTGTGTCATATTCAACGATCATCTAATGAGTGGGAGATTTTTGATGATTTGTCATCTAAGATAAAAACACAGACTGATTTTGTGCAACCCCATCTATTGAATTATGTATCTTATTAAATTATATTTGTTTTAAATTTGTATTACCTTATATGAATTAAAGAGTTTTTTTAAAATTGTGAATTATTGACACACCACGGCACAAACGAAAGCACAAATAACTGAACTAAAAAAAGTAATACAATTTTCAATTTTTCATGATGGTCATTCCAGTTTCACATGATGTTAGATTGGCCACAATAAATCGCGCAATACTTCCGCAATTTTTGACCACAAACGCTGAATTTTTGGTACTACGCAACACAAGTGGAGTACCAAACGAACGCAATAAAAAAAGTTAAAAAAGTTTCAATTTTCGTCGTGGCCATTCCACCTTTCTGCGACGTTGGATTAACCACTTTAAATAACGAATAACTTGCACAGTTTTTGAGCACAGATGCTAATTTTGGACACTGCGCGGTACAAGCGGAGCACAAACGTACGCAATAAAGAAAGTGGAAAAAATTTCTGTATTTTTTGATGACCATTCCACCTTATTGCGAGGTTGGATTAACTACTTTAAATATCGAATAACTTGCACAGTTTTTGAGCACAAACGCTGGATTTTGGACACTGCGCGGCACAAACGAACGCAATAGAGAAAGTGGAAAAATATCAGTATTTGATAGTGGCCATTCTAACTTACAGCGAAATTAAATTGGCCACTTTAAATCACGAATAACTTGCACGGTTGTTGAACACAAACGTTGAATTTTTGACACTGCGTGACACAAACAGAGCACAAACAAACGCAATAAAATTGAAAAAGTAACAATATTTGATGGTGGCCATTCGAACTTCCTGCGAAGTTGGATTGGCCACTTTAAATCACGAATAGCTTGCGCAATTTTTAAGTACAAACACTGAATTTTTGGCACTGTGCGGCACAAACAGAGCACAAACGAACGCAATAAAGAAAGTGGAAAAAATATTAATATTTCATGGTGGCCATTCCAACTTCCTGCGCAGTTGGATTTGCCACTTTAAATCACGAATAGCTTGCGCAATTTTTGAGCACAAACACTGAATTTTTGGCACTGTGCAGCACAAACGAGGCACCAACGAACCGTTTATACTTGTTTTAAAAATTGTATAGTGTCCATTCCAACTTCACACACTTTGAAGGTGTGTGCAAATTTTGTTTCAGTTTTGGATTGATTCAAGTCAATATAATTTTCGTTCAAATCTTCTAAAATTTCTTCTAATCTTTCTAACAAGTCTTTAATTGCTAAAATGTCGTCCTTAAATTTATAACTATACGCAACAATGCTTTCTAATGTTATTATTTAATTCCTAAGGAGCTCTTTTTATTTAAGATTGGTATTGCATTTTACCTTATTCCGCCTTGTAAATACTATATCTTTGGTACTAAATTATTTTTCTACTTTTCAGTCTTTATTTCTGTGTGATTATTAAATTTATATTTGTCAAATTTTCTGGATGTGGAAGTCAAAGTTAAAACAAAAAAAAAGGTATAATGCCCGTTTGCACCACACACGTCTTAAGTAAGGAATAGTAAAGGAATACTTAAAATTTAAGTAGTCCTTAATTCAAAATTCATTGCACCAGTACTTGAATGTCAAACTCTTTACTAAGTAGGTGATACCGTTGGCAACGCAGTAATTTAAGTGGTCATTTAGGAACTTTTTAGTAAAGATTGGCATTACAGATCAATCATAAATTGTCAAATGTCACTTCACTTATAATTTTCCTTGATTTATGTTGATGGTTATTTCTTTCTTTATAATTTTGGCGTGATTGATTTGTTCAATGGAGAACAAAAAGAGATTGAGAAATTCAAATTTTTCTTCTCAAGAATAGGAACTTTTGCTGTCCTTAATCTCCAAGAATAAGGATATCATTGAAAATAAAAAAACTGATGCTGTTTCAGTTCAAATTAAATTAAAGTGTGGTTTAAAATATCGAGGGAATTTAATAGTCTGGCCCCAAACAATTGTTTTCGGGCAACTGATTCTTTTTAAAAATTCTTCAATAATTTAAAAGAAGATATTAGAAAACGAGCTGGAGAGCAACGAAAACATTTGTATACAACTGGCGGTGGACCTGCTGCACCTAATCGGCCAAAAGATTATGATGACGTTCTGTTGAACATTGTAAATAATAAAACAATATTTGGCTTGGATAATCCATTTGACTGTGACTCTCTATTAAAGGTAATAACAAATCATAACATACGATGTCTTTAATAACGTTTGTTTATTTTATTTTTATAATTTAAACCTTCTAGGTTATAAATCACATAATACTACATAAAAATTTTTAAATCCCGAACACAATCCATGAAGAAAATCCAAAATCCAATATAGAAGTTGTATATCCAGCGGAGATAGAAAATGTCATAGTTGAGGTACTTACCTATTTTACAATCACAAAATATGACCAATTTGTAAATAAAATCATAACATAACTTATTAAATCACAACGGTAGTAATAATATTTACTGTCCACTATATGTGACTAAATTTCCAAATTAAAATCATGCTCTTGTGTTTTTAGGATACAACCGCCGAACAACCACACAATTGGAGTAGAATAAAACCACTGGATTTAAAAAAACCCTGGATCCAATCTAACAGGCAAATGTGAATAATGTAAGCTTATAAACTTTATTCGTATAAGATCGAGGTATCTATTTTTACCATGTGTGCTGTCTTTGTTTGTGAATGTTTCTTTTATTGCAGACAAACAT
Source organism: Platerodrilus igneus (assembly GCA_036346225.1). Classification (NCBI taxonomy): domain Eukaryota; kingdom Metazoa; phylum Arthropoda; class Insecta; order Coleoptera; family Lycidae; genus Platerodrilus; species Platerodrilus igneus. The sequence goes on along the minus strand of JARFIW010000507.1, from coordinate 6,953,094 downwards.
TCCAAAACCAAAACAAAAAATAAACAAAGTGCATAACACCTCTAGAAGGCATCCGACCACCATAAAAACATTGACATCTTCTAGACTAGGTGAAAAGCACTAATTGACAAAAAAATGCATTTAGCAGATTGTTTGGAAAAAGAGCATAATTTAAGAATGAAGCTATTGCATTTTGATGTTGCACTAAAGAAAAAAAAATTATTAAATGCTGGTTATTCAGATATAGACATAGATTTGTTAGAGAGTCCTGATTTAATGATATAGATAGATTTGTAGATAAATAAAGATGCACAATTGTTAATACAAGATATATTATCATAATTTCTTATTTATTAAGGTAGATATTGTGAAAGTAGTTTTTTATTCCATCCCTTACAATAGTAACCCTAACCGCCTATAACAAAACTGTTATTTTCATTCTTTAATATCTAAATATCTTTACCCTGAAAGTTTCTATTCAAACGAAATATAAATACAGGCTTTCATAATGGTTTCTTTCTTATTGTACAGGTTCAGGTACTCTACAACTAAAACTTTGGAATGTTCTACAAATGTCTCATTGTGTTCTATTCTGAGAAAAAATATATTCTTTATCTATAACAGTAAAGTACGTCTATATCTTCAGTGACTTCAGTTTGTATTCAGTGTTTTTCGCATGCGGTGTACTTTTAATTTGTGACTTAGGAAACTTTATCTGACTGTTGAATTAGTAGAAGATGTGTATGTTGATAGTTATTGATTGGGCATTTTCCTTGTAGTTATTGTTATCAGTGTTGATAAGTAGTGTAGTTACTGGTTTTTGTTTTTAAAGAAGGCCGAAGATTGCAGTTACAGTTTAGTTACGGATAGCATAGCAGTAAGTACTAATGTACCTAATGCGTGAGAATACATATTTAAAAATAATATTTATTTGCAATTGGGAGATTCTTATTTTTTTTCCTTTAAAGTCTATTTGATTAACAAATCTCTTCTTTTGAAGTATCAGAAAGTAAAGCGTGTTATTTTTTTTCAGAAATTCAGATCTAAGATCAGTAACAATACTAACAATGGATATTAAAAAATTTTTCAAACGAAATGAACTAAAAGAATCATCTAGCATATGCTGTAGTAGTAGCGGTGCTGGTGCTAATGCTATTTTTGAGTGTAATAGTATAGTACATAATAGTGTCAATGATCTAAATAAAGCTGGTAGTTCGTCACCTAATACCTTAAAATCTCTCACATGTGAATATGACACCAATCTTTCAACTGATAAGAATAAGTACATGCTCGATTTGGGCAATTTTGTTAACTCGAATGAAACACTTTCCGACGATGTTCGCTTTTCATTATTAACAAATCCTTACAAACCAGATCCTAAATATAATTTCAAGAACGATTCCGAAGAAAGAAGACGTGCTTTTAGATATGACTGGCTTCAACAATACGATTGGCTTGCGTATTCTCCAAAACTCAAAGGCGCACTTTGCAAATATTGAGTAGTTTTCGGCCAACTGTTAAAAGAGGGTTCTTGGTTCTTTCATTGTGAAGCCCTTCACAAAATATCATGACTTTGTCGCTTCTGCAAAAGCACATGCTACAACCGAATGGCATCGTGATTCAACTATAAAAGCTTCTAGTTTTACAAAATTATTGAAGGAAAACGTCTATCATTTACCTCTCAAATAAATGAAGCTGAGCGGGATTTGATTGAATCGAATCGCAAAAACTTATACCAATAATATCCATCGTCATTTTTGTGGTATGCATGATTTGCCATTACGAGGTGATAAAAAGGTAATTTTGAGGATCTTTACAATTCAGAATAGAAAGTGGGGATCACATTCTAAACGAGCACTTAAAGTTTTGCAAGAAGAACTCAAAATACACCACTCACAGAACTCAAAATAAAATAATTTCAATTTGTGGAACATTAATTAGGGAAAAATTGTGAAAGATGTGAATTTGAGTGAAGCATTTTCAATTCTGGCTGACGAAAGTGCAGATATTGCTGGGGTAGAACAGTTATCACTTGAAGTAAGATTTGTTAGTAATGACAATTCGGTCAGAGAAGAATTTTTAGGCTTTGTAGTCCTTACATCGATGAACGCATGAAGGTATAACTGCTGCAATTTTAAACGCTTGTAATGAATATGGTCTTTGTATGGATAAATTAGTTGGATTAGGGTTTGATGGTTGCTCGACGATGGCAGGTCATGAGCAGGAGTCCTAAAACTTATTAAAATAAATATCCAAAAGCGATATATTTTCACTCGCGTCCCATAGATTAAATTTAGTGATAAATGATTTGAACAAGATTCCGGATATTCAAAATTCAGTAGGTACCATTAAAGAAGTAATTACTTTCTTTCGAGATAGTCCATTAAGACGTAGATATGTTTCTAATATTCCACTATTATGTGAAACACGCTGGTCTGCCAAATATAAATCAATGAGGTTGTTTGGAACATTTTGCAGATACTATAAATGCTCTGGAAAATTTAGCTTATAACCGTGAAATAAATGCTCAGACAAGAAATAGGGCCAGTCAACTTTTAAATTGCGTTTCTTCGTCGAAATTTATTCTTTGTCTGCATATTATGGGCCAAATATTCTAGCAAATTGGAACCTGTTTGTAATGCACTGCAGTCTAAAAGTATAAACTTATTTTCCGTTAAACAGCACATAGATGAACTACTCAAACTTTTTAAGACACACCGTAGTGATCCTGAACAATATTTTAAAGAGGTTTATAAAAAAAGTGTTCAACATGCCCATGGTTTTGGATTAGAAATTACATTACCACGTATTGCACCAAGACAAACTCATAGGTCTAATTATTATATGAGTAGTGTTGAAGATTACTTTCGAGTAAGCCTTTTTATTCCTTATTTGGATTCTGTTATACAGTCTATTTCCACAAGGTTTTCTGAAGCTGCTACGACTTCTTTTTTACTCTCTGGATTACATCCAAATAACTTAAAAGACAACAATATAAAAAGAGCATTGTTAAATAAAAAAGAAGAAATAGCCAGAAGTTACAACATTGATAACTTTTCAGAACAGTTGCAAACGTGGGTTGAACTTTGGCAAAATAGAGAAATTCAACAAGATACAGACTTTGTACATTTGCTTGATAATGAAGTTTCTTTTTTCCGGCCATCAAAACTACGCTGAATATTTTTTTGGCATTACCTCCAACTACTGCAACAATAGAAAGGTCATTTAGTACGCTAAAGCATGTCAGGGGATAGATTATCAGGTTTATGCATGCTTAGTGTACATAAGGACATGGTAGGTAGAGAGAAACAAGCATTTATAAATGAAGTCCTAAATAGATTTGGTCAAAACCGAAGAAGATTGATATTTTTATTCAAAAATGATGATGATTAATAAAACGCGAGAACAGTCCTATTCAGCAGTGCCAGTTATAATAGTTTGTTGTACCCTTCTTAGTTCTTAGTCATGTTTGTTTGTGCAACAAATATTAAAGACACTATTTAAAGTGCCGGTCGGATATTTATTTACTATTAATTAATATCTGTGGTTTGTGGCCATTTGATTGACAATGTGGCTTTTCTGTTTCCGTTAAATATGGTTGTGTCGTGTCTGTATTTTTACATTTTCTTATGGGCGGCTTATTACGTGTATTGGAATAAGTCCATTCAATTTTCAATTAGTGTGTGTTAATGTAAAATCCAATCTTTTCCATTTGCTACCCTGTGCATCATCAAGCCAAAAGAATTGATAGCCTGCTGCACCAGCAATTTACCAGATTGGTAAGTAACTTTACACTTTATGAAAATTCGATTAATTACAGAATGATGCATTTATTAAGAAACTATCAATCCTACGTTTTTCTTTCAATTTCAAATACTATAGCCGAAATCTCGAAAGAATGCATTCGCGTCATAGGTTTCTGAATTAAACACCGACATACTTTTAATGTATATCGCTTTTAAATTCAGTAACCTATGGCGTGAATGCATTCTTTCGTGATTTCAACTATAATATTAAAAAACGCTGCATTATCGATGGTCCTAACTGCTTTTGAGCTACTCTAAGAAAATAAGATTTTATGCCTTACATTACTTTCCAATACGTCCGGTAACGGGGTTGCATTAACAGTGTTCATCCTTTGTGTAACATAACTAATATTTTTGAAAGTAGTCTTGACCCCCTCTACAAATTATTCTGTGGGCGGCCTTGAGAGGAGGTTCTTCTTCGTTCATGGCAACCACTATATTGTGTAAAACTGCGGTGGTTATTATAACTGATAAAGCTGTTTCAACATTTAATCTTATTCCATATGCCAACACTGGAAATCTCTGTTCTATGACCCCAAACAACCTTTCTATATAATTCCTAGTACGAATGTGAGCTTCATTATAAAGGATTTCGCCTCGCATTACTGGGTTTGCCAAAGGTGTCGACAAAAAATTGCGTAATGCATAGCCACTATCACCTGAAATATAGCATAGTATATGTATCTACGAATAAACACTAGCTATTTTATTTTTGAAATAAGGACATAGGTATTATCTTACCCAGCAAAACACGGTTTTGAAACTCCCCTTGTTCAAATCTGGCATGTATATTACTGTGATTGAATATTGTGTTATTATGTTGCGATCCTGGCCACCATGCCACAATATCACGAATCTTTAAATTGCTGTCACCTACTACCTGAACATTTATTGAAAAGTAACCTTTGCGGTTCCCAAAAATTTCTGCATCCACTCCACCTACAAAGGTAGGTTATATAATATAAAATACACTCTTTCTTATGTATGATTATAATTACAATAAAAAAATGATTGAATGTATTTTTGCTTTAATATAAATTCATTTACTAAGTGATTGTTTCGAATGTGTGTTCCATCAATACATCCAATGACTCTTGGGAAGGAAGCAATTTGATAAAAGCCATTCTGAACAGTTAAACTCTCATGAATCTCAGGTATTTTAATATAATTCGATCTTAAACCTGCTAACACCTCAGACACCCTCTTAACTATTCCAGAAGCAGTGGATGTATGCACACCGATAAAATCCGCCACAGTGGATAAATGAGCACCAGTGGCATAAAAGTGCAAAGTTGTTAGCACCTGATTTATCGGAGTAACGCCGTTATTCCTACAAAAATAGTTTATACTGTTGGATACAATGTATTTTTTAAATTCTGCAAATTTTAAAGTTAGCACATATATAACACTGCAACTACTTATCCTCATCAAATTCTACCATATGCTCTATATGAGCCAATACTTGTAAAATAGTTATTTTGGTTAATGAAAATCTTTGAAAAAATATCAACTCATCCATTTCATCAAAATAATTGAATCTTTTATTAGTCCGTCTAGAAAACCCGTTGTCCACAATATCCAAAATGTCTAAATCATCATTTCAAAACTCCAAAATAATACAAAAACACTTAAAACTAAGGAAGAAATCGTTACTAATAAATAATGAAGGAAAATTTATATTTGTTTACATTAAGTTTGAGGTTAGAAATCGCTCCTTAACATATTTAAGAGACGAAATTTGGCTACTTAGTTTAAGTTATCCTTAAGAACACTTATTTGGGTGGTGCAAACGAAAAGTACATGATATTCTTCTATTAACGCTAAGGAACCCTTAAATCAAGAATTATGAGTGTGGTGCAAACGGCTATAATGAGACTAATCCGCGTTGTGCGGGTTTAAAGTATGACAAACTTGAATTTCTGATTATTTTTCGTTTAACTTCGTCGTTATTGTAGTTGCCTAAATTCAGGTACGCAGCACAAATGCTACGAACACAGAATCTTGTAGTATTGGTGAACCTCCTAACCAATGAAGTACGTGCATAGTTATAACAGCCACCTGTTGTTCAAAGCGGTCAAGTTTCAACGATAGTATTTAGAATGTTGTTTGTTATAATGTAGCGTGTATTGTGCACATCAAAGCGTGCGTTGTATTAAATTAAAAACAAAAACTGATAATAAATACAAGACAATCTTATTGTGTTTTTTTAGTGTAGAATTGGTTACAACCTCTCGATATAATACCAGTTTACAAAGTTAGCGTCTGTGGTGTTAGTTTAACATTTGGATTATCTCCTGAGTGATCCTAAAAATTAAAAAGGTAAAGATGCATTCTTATAATCTAGGTATATTAACGTAGTTTACATATTCTAATTGTACATTATGAACGAAGCCATTAACAGTAAATCAATTTTTGATGGCAATTTTGAACGTCTTGCATCGTTGTTTTTGAAATACCGTTATATATGTCCAAGTTTCATAAAAGATATTTAACGAAAAACATAAGAATAAACTAGGCGCGGCAAATTCTTGTTTGTATCGTATATCGACACACTTTGGTCTTTAAAAGAAGCTGGAAGTCTGTGTCGAGTCTGTCGGAAGGTAGGGCACTGAGATTCAAAGACAAGACATGATATATATTACTGCTATTATGTAAAAGACAAACAATATTATCCCTGAATCAAGGCCGTACAACAATACTGCCCACTCTTCGTTTTTATTGTAATACATGCAATTTTACTAAACACCTTTTTACGATCTTAGCATAAAATAATGTGTGTAATACAGCAGGTCAACGACTCCTAGATCCACATTTGCCCTGGTTTTCTCTTCTCAGGTAGATTTAATTATCATTTGCAGTATATAGTATGTTGTGACTGGCTCGAAGGTGTAATTTTTACTAAACCAGTTCAGAGGCTTGTTATGTTAGACGTGGAAGTAGAAGGAAACTCAAATAATTTGAATATTTTACCGTTTAAGAAATAGTTGAAGAATCCTAGGATTTATTTCCTTAAATTTTGTGACGGTAGCTCCCAGTGTATGTGGATAAAAACATTCACCTAAAGTTTTTATGAAGTAAAACGCATTATTTTTCCATATCATTTTTTCAGGTATTAAGATCCCTCGACGTGTTATTTAAAATTGTTTACGCTAGTTTAAGTATAGAGCACCACATGTGATTCCATAAGTAACTGAAATCAAATTTTAACTGTTACCGGTAAAAATGACATTACGTTACAAATTTATATCTGCCATACGGGCCGGGCCAGAAACCCGTAACAATTTTTGAGGGTGCACCGGGCCAACTAGTGGCGTGGGAGTTGGTTCCCATGGAAAAAATAATTACAATAAACATTTGAAATCGATGAAATACAAAAACTACGTGACCTTGAAAGGCTCTACCTGTTGTATTAATTAGGGGCGCCAAACCGCTTTCTCTCAGCAACCCTTTGATATTCGCGTACGTGAAGTTAGCACTTCATTTTTTAGCACCGCAGGTTATAACGATAGTTCTAATTGCATACACAATCACAGCACTTCTATTGGCGGCAGTATCTTGGCAAGGCTAGATAAAAAGAAGTGCTACAGTTCTTGATTGGTAAAATCAAGAGTTTCGCCAAATTAGTTTAAAAAAATGATAAATTTTAAATATGAGATGCTCTTCATGTAGCAAAGCAACTTCTCAAAAGAAACCTTATCAACCAAATGATCGTATAGTTGCAGAATAATTCTACGGTTCTTGATACATCTTAGCAAAGGTTCTGGCACTAACTATTTTTAAACAAATTTTTAAACTTTGTGGCAGCACCGCACCACAAGAGTAAAGTAGCAACCTACTTTTTTGATACATTCTAATAGTTCTACAGTAGTTCTGATGGTATAGGTGGGTTTCATCGAGAGGTCCAGTCTTACTGTTGAAATAAAACCAACCTATGTCGTCAGAACTATTGTAGAACTCAGAAATATGGCCAAAAAATAGGTTGAAAAAGCCGGCAAACTGATACTTTACCGTTGTGGTACAGTGATGATCAATATTCAAAAATGTTAAAAAATTAATAAATGCCGTCATCATCATGGAAACTCACCATGTCGTCAGAACCATGGGAATATACTGGAAAGTAGGTTGAGAAAACCTGCAAACTGATACTGTTCTCTTGCGGTGCCGGTGCTGATGTTAAGGTTCAAAAATGTTAAAAAATAGAGGACGACCAGAATTATCGAGACAATCCACATAACGAATAGATTATACCAAAAAGTAAACTAGAACAGCCGACAAATTGATGCTTTACCCCTGTTGTTCGGTACTGCAGTTAAGTTTCGAAAATGTTGAAAAGATAAAAAGGTCTGAACTCTCAATAAAAATCAACCAAGTCCTCAACACTATTGTAGGTTGAAAAAATTTGCAAACTTGATACTGGACTCTTGTGGCGCTGGGCTAATATGATACCAGGGTGGGTGATGGTACCTAGCATGCTTGAAAAATGTTAGGCGAGCATTTTTCACAAAAATACACCCTCGTTCGGATGAGAGGTAAAATGGAGGTCCCATGTGTGAGTGTTGTCATGCACTTAAAGATCCCTACCTTTCTTGCAACAACAAGGGCTCGGTAAAATTCAAAATTTCTAGGTATAAAGAACTCGCTTCCTGGCCAATGTATCACCTTCGGGTGGAGCATTGGAAAATCAAATGTAAGGTATGTGCGAGGGGGGGGGGTCCGTGGCATAGTTGGTATGCGCATGACTACTACGTCCAAGGTCCCGGGTTCAAATCCCGACACGGTCCGCTTGAAAAATGTTAGGCGAGCATTTTTCACAAAAATACACCCTCGTTTGGATGAAAGGTAAAATGGTGGTCCCGTGTGTGATTGTTGTCATGCACGTTACAGATCTCTACCTTGCTTGTACAACAAGGGTTCGGCAAAATTCAAAATTTCCAGGTAAAAAGAACTCGCTTCCTGGTCAATGTATTACCTTCGGGTGAAGCATTGGAAATCAAATGTAAGGTATGTGCGGGGGGAGCGGGGGTCCGTGGCATAGTTGGTATGCGTATGACTACTACGTCCAAGGTCCCGGGTTCAAATCCCTACACGGTCCGCTTGAAAAATGTTAGGCGAGCATTTTTCACAAAATACACCCTCGTTTGGATGAGAGGTAAAATGGAGGTCCCGTGTGTGAGTGTTGTCACGCACGTTGAACATCCCTACCTTGCTTGCACAACAAGGCTTCAGCAAAATTCAAAATTTCCAGGTAAAAAGAACTCGCTTCCTGGCCAATGTAGTACCTTCGGGTGGAGCATTGGAAAATCAAATGTAAGGTATGTGTGGAGGGAGCGGGGGTCCGTGGCATAGTTGGTATGCGTATGACTACTACGTCCAAGGTCCCGGGTTCAAATCCCGACACGGTCCGCTTGAAAAATGTTAGGCGAGCATTTTTCACAAAAATACACCCTCGTTTGGATGAAAGGTAAAATGGTGGTCTCGTGTGTGATTGTTGTCATGCACGTTAAAGATCCCTACCTTGCTTGCAACAACAAGGGCTCGGTAAAATTCAAAATTTCTAGGTAAAAAGAACTCGCTTCCTGGCCAATGTAGTACCTTCGAGTGGAACATCGGAAAATCAAATGTAAGGTATGTGCGGGGGGATGGAGGGTCCGTGGCATAGTTGGTATGCGCATGACTACTACGTCCAAGGTCCCGGGTTCAAATCCTGACACGGTCCGCTTGAAAAATGTTAGGCGAGCATTTTTCACAAAAATACACCCTCGTTTGGATGAAAGGTAAAATGGTGGTCCCGTGTGTGGTTGTTGTCGTGCACGTTAAAGATCCCTTCCTTGCTTGCAACAACAAGGGCTCGGTAAAATTCAAAATTTCTAGGTAAAAAGAACTCGCTTCCTGGCCAATGTAGTACCTTCGGGTGGAACATCGGAAAATCAAATGTGTGGTATGTGCGGGGGGATGGGGGGTCCGTGGCATAGTTGGTATGCGCATGACTACTACGTCCAAGGTCCCGGGTTCAAATCTTGACACGGTCCGCTTGAAAAATGTTAGGCGAGCATTTTTCACAAAAATACACCCTCGTTTGGATGAAAGGTAAAATGGTGGTCCCGTGTGTGATTGTTGTCATGCACGTTAAAGATCCCTACCTTGCTTGCAACAACAAGGGCTCGGTAAAATTCAAAATTTCTAGGTAAAAAGAACTCGCTTCCTGGCCAATGTAGTACCTTCGGGTGGAACATCGGAAAATCAAATGTAAGGTATGTGCGGGGGGATGGGGGGTCCGTGGCATAGTTGGTATGCGCACGACTACTACGTCCAAGGTCCCGGGTTCAAATCCTGACACGGTCCGCTTGAAAAATGTTAGGCGAGCATTTTTCACAAAAATACACCCCCGTTTGGATGAAAGGTAAAATGGTGGTCCCGTGTGTGATTGTTGTCATGCACGTTAAAGATCCCTACCTTGCTTGCAACAAGGGCTCGGTAAAATTCAAAATTTCTAGGTAAAAAGAACTCGCTTCCTGGCCAATGTAGTACCTTCGAGTGGAGCATCGGAAAATCCAATGTAAGGTATGTGCGGGGGGATGGGGGGGGGTCGTGGCATAGTTGGTATGCGCATGACTACTACGTCCAAGGTCCCGGGTTCAAATCCCGACACGGTCCGCTTGAAAAATGTTAGGCGAGCATTTTTCACAAAAATACACCTTCGTTTGAATGAGAGGTAAAATGGAGGTTCCGCACATATATACGTACAACAAATGCTCAAATCAGTTAATGACAAGTACAGCTGAATAGCTCCAAGATTAGTACAAGTACGTATTAATGAGCACAAACAAGAACAAGCGTTCAGCTATTCCTTATATCTCTCACAAATTAATTCGGTGAACATAAATATGAATATTTACAGGATTAACACAAGGGTGTGTTAATAAGCACAAATAAGAACAAACGGTCGTATGCCCCTATATATAATAAAAGCACATAGATACATGTAAGAATGACATGAAGTCAGTTGAGCACAAATGCAGTAAAATAGGATTAACATGAGTGCGTGCTATTAAGTACAAACAAGAACAAACGTTAAGTTTATTAAAGCAATACAATATGAATACAAGATTAACACGAGTGCGTGTTAATGAACACAACAAGAACAAACAGGAAATCGATATGGAGGCTATTTCTCAATAAATATACATATACACATACGCCCTTAACCTAAGAAAATGTTATTATGGACTAATGGAGTATTATTATTTGCCAAAAGAAGATGCAGACACTCAGTAAGTGGCTGTCGGTGACGGTGATAAAGCTTGTGCTACCACGGCTCATTATGGCATGTCTGAACGATATGGATATGCTGACAAGACCTGGCCAACTAACGGCGTCTTCGAGGTGGTGCTCTGGGTTTCTAGGTGTAAGCGAGAAAGGGTAGGGTCAAAATGTAATTACTAACCATGTAGAAGTAATTTTATGCCACCAGGATAGCAATTACTGACTTTGTAATGATGGAGAAATGGCGTGCTGCTGGGATAACAATCACCACCGACCGGGTGGTATTCGAACCGGGATAACTATCACCGGCGGATATGATGACAGAATAAATGTGTTGTTACGTTCCAATTTTGCTTTAGAAATTTCCCTTGTTAATTCATAAGTCCGCTTTACGATAATTTTGTTAAATCAACTACGTTGCAATTCTCACATCCGTAAACTTAATTAATAATATATACGCTGTCTAATACTTTTCAACTCAAATCTCTTTTGCTTTAAAAACGACAAGTTTATGCTACAATTAATTAGTCAAGATCATGTTTAGGTATCCGTGAGCGCGTTATACCTTCCGATAACGTATAATTGCGTTCTATTGGGGTTCCTATTTAAAGATTTGTCGAAATAATATATCCTACTATTCTCCGGTAAAACCGTGTTTTCCAGTTTCAATCGCGTTTCGATAACGCGGATGTTTGCTTTTCGAGTTCGTGTTATTTTGAACTCCTTTTAAACTTTGATTCTTCAGTTTGTGCGTTGACGATGCAATTACGGTAGTGACGGGGTTGTCGCTGATTACCGCGGCGATGCTGTGTCAATTCGCTTCCGAGGGCTGACAAGATAAGTATCCCGACACCTGTATGTGACTTGTTTTCCTTTTCTAACATACCCAGGAATAAAACCAATTTGAAATTAGATACGCTAAAGTTTGTTCGGATAAAATCCTTACTAGAAAAGTTTCGAACTTTAATGCTTTTGTTTTTTGTACTTAACTCATCTGCTTATACGAAAGTATCAGCAGTATTCTTTTTTACTGATTAGTTATAACAAATGCTTCGTATGGTAAAATCCTTACTAAGAAAGGTTTCTAAATTAAATTCTTTTTTAATTAACCTATCCGCTTATATCAAAGTATCAGCGTTATCCTTTTTTTGGTACTGATTAGATTTACTGCATGTTAGCTACGAATTGCGCACTTCGTGGAACAATTAGTGAATTTGTCCATAGAGTAAAATTCTTTTATTAAATAGTAACCTTAGTTAATTCTGTTTTGCTGTTTCGATAGAAATCTCTATATTTGTGTTTTTTTATTGTAAATAGAAAATCGTTGGCGATGTAATATTTTTGTGTTGCTAGGAACCCCTCCCCTCTCCGCATTGGTAGTTAGCCTGGTATATTTACGTTTCCTTCCAGCTATGTCATGGTAGGTAGCAGTGTGTGCATAACCAGGATAACAGTCACCTATTGTGTGGTGTGTGATTTAATTAGCGTATGCGTGTACGTAGCATAATACTAGACTCTTGAATATCAATCACACGAGTGCCGGTAGGTACTGTTCTTTGTATAAAAATCGACAAAGACTGTAATTCTGGTCAATTCAGAGCTGTTTATAATGTTTTCCCCTTTCTGATTGCAGGCGTGATTATCGTGATCGGAGCAAAATGAACTGCGTTTGCCTGAGTTTGTATGTGTGATAATCCCCAACTCCCTGAAGAATTCATTTTGCTCTCGCAGCTTAGATCCTGATGATGGGCCATGTTCTCTCTATTTGGTTTGGAGTTAGGTATTGGCTACTTGGTTTCTGGTCATTATTAAGTCGCTAACGCAGAATTGAGGGACGTTGGACTCTTCCCTAGTTAGTCCGTGGTTTAGGATCGACCCCTGGGTATGCCCCTGGCTTTAGTCATTTGTACCTTGGGATCACTTCGCTAGGGGTGATACCAGTAGTTGCATTCGCCTCAACCATCGTGATAGGCAGGCTGTAGATTGAGATGCCTGGTTCAATTATGCCTTCTTGGGGCATTGTCTAAACTTTTGTGGCGATGATCTTCCTTTTCTGCGGAGAATATTGATTTTGGTATTGCATCAGTTGGAATGGCATATGGGTGGTCGTCCTGACGACGGACCCAGTATTGGCGGTGGTTGTTAGATTTGCAATTTGTTCCACAATGTAACTCCAGATGCGACGTACGGTTATGCCGTCTTGGGGTATTTTCCCGATCTCTGTGATGATGATTTTTTTGTGAGACGATCGATTGGGCCTCAGCCGGGAGGACGTATGTGTGGTCGTCATGATGACGAACCCAGCGTAGACTGTGGTTGTTGAATCTGCAGTCTTCTCGGCGATAGGCGAGCTGTAGCTCGAGGTGCGAGGTTTACTTATACCATCTTAGGGCATTTTCCCGACCTCTATGGCGATGATCTTTTTCTGAGACGATCGCTTGGGCGGTAGTTGGAACGGCGTCTATGATGTCCTGATGACGGATCTGGGGTTTGGCTGTTGTCGGCTTTGAAAAATCCTTTAATGACCTTTCTGAATTAGGTCACAGTCTTTAGAGTGCAGGAACCATTTTTTCGGGAACGAGTGTTCAGTTTGGTCTAGTCGAACATCAACCATATGTGCGAGTTGAGGTGATCTCTTCTAGTGTAGCGCATGGCATTGGTCGGCTACAAAGTGTAGGAAACTTCTAGAGTAGTCCGTGGTTGCCTTTTGGAGTCTCAGCTAGGGATGCACAAGAATGGCATCTTCTGTTAAACTGAGGGCGACTAGGAAAGTTTCTCGATCTTTGACGTGCCCAATGTTGAAGTCAATATCGGCTTCATCTTCAATGTTGACTTTCATCAGCCATTTGAACGGGAGTATTCTTTGGTCAGAGTGTGGCTCTGGCGGGCATCAATTTTTGTTTGAGTAGACAGGTTGAAGCTCCTGTGTGCGACAGAGCTGTATGTTTACGGTGGTGCAAGGTAATGCTAGATCACTATAGGTGGTGTTTAGTTGTGGTGTCCCCAATTTTCCAACGACCGGACTGAATTTGGACATGGTCCGACCGGTTGCTCGTCTCCCTGATTGCGTAAAACGGCGCAATCGCGGTGAAAATGCATCTCGGGGCAAAAGTAGCACTTTGGCAGATCTGTGGCCATGTGTTTACTTTCTGGCAGATTCGAAGCTGTAGTTGCCTCCTTAGTGACCTCTCGCAAGTCTTCTCCGGTAGTATTCTAGAAGTATGATAAAAGTAGAAATATCCGGTAATTTGGTATTTTCCTTTTGTGGTGCGGTGCTGGTGTTGTTTCAGAAATATTGAAAAATAAAGAGATCGGAACTCTTTCAATAAAATCCGCATAAACCGTTAGAATTATTATAGAACTATAGGAATATACCAAAAGGTAGGTTGAAACATCCGACCAGCGGGTACTTTACTTTTGTGGTGCTGTGCTGGTATTTAGTTTCGAAAATGTTGAAAAAATAAAGTGATCGGAACTGCCTCAATAAAACTTACCTAAGACGCCGGAACTATTATAGAACTATAAAAATATAGCAAAAAAATAGGTTGAAAAAACCTGTAAACTAATACTGTACTCTTGTGCTGCAGTAGTGAAGTTAAGATTCAGAAATGGTAAAAAAATTCATAAAAACCGGAACTATCGATGAAACCCACCTATGTCGGCGAAACTCTTGTGGAACTATAGCATATCAATAAGTAGGTTGAAAAGTCTGCACAAAGATACGGCACTCCTGTAGTATGGTGCGGTGCTATCGCAAAGTTTCATAAGTTGTATAAAAATAGTTAGAAGCTAGAACTTTTGCTAAAATGTGTCAGGAACTGTAGATCTATCATGGGTGCAAATGGAACTATCATTAAAACTTGCGGTGTTAAAAATGAGGTCCATACTTCACACAAACTTGATATTCTCCCTACACGGAAGACGGCTATTCCAAATAGGTCTTCTTTGCTTTTGGTTTTCTAAATGTGTCGCATCATACTGTACATTTTTCTTACAACACTCTAAAAGCAATCATTAATTTTGGTTATATCAAAAAAATGTTAAAATCAAAGGTGTCTCTCCAAAAATGACTTCATCACTAAAATGACTGGATATCCTCTCACAAAATTCGTCTACTTTTACTTTTATCGATAATTCAAATAAAATTCTACATAAACTTAACCTCTATTAACATCAAATAATTACCATGTATGAATACAAATACTTTCATCTAAAAAAGAAAGTAATTTCCTAACATCAAACTGGCCAGGTATTACTAAAAAAGAAAACCTTAAAAGAAAATTTAATACTACTATTGCCACACTGAATTTCTAAGTTTATGAATATTGATAGTTACATTTTGAATCCTATTGCTGGAAATATCCATAAAAGGCCTTGAGCGCCAACACACCTGGATTCGATCTCAGTAAACGATGGGTGGTTTAAAAGACGATTAAATGGTTATTTCATTCTGTCACACAGGTTGATGGAGTCTTGTGTACACTGCTTTTCTCTCTTACTAATTTAAACATAGCACAAATAATAATAAAACTGCAAGACGTTCACCTAATCTATTTTATCAAACGTGAATATCACAGAATTTAACAAGCACAACCAACACAAATAAACTAAACTCTATCCCTAATTGACCAAGTACGTGTGTATCAAAAAGAAAAGGGAACATCTTATATTTATTCAAGTATAATTATTCAATGAATTTGACTGGTACATATAAATTTATAGGAATACAAAATTAAAACTTTTTGTTACATGATAATGAATAATTTTGTATGGTATTAGGAAAGTAATTCGAGCATAGTAGACGAAAATTAATATAAATCCTTGGTTATTTTGTCTTGAGAAAATTCCAATGACCGGTTTTGCTGTTATTGCAGCTCCTCAGATTGGACCATTTCTCTCTGTAAAACAACCAACAAATCATGGTGTGTTAATATGTGCAAAATGTAACTCATGCGCCCCGTATACTCGAATGAAAGCAACTAAGTATCGGTAACTTTTACAAGTCCCCGACGTGATAGCATAGATGGAGTTGCCAGACAATTTTTTTTTATTATTAATTTTCGTCTACTATGCTCGAATTACTTTCCTAATGCCATAAAAAATTATTCATTATTAAGTAGCTGGAAACGTATTAGTTTCAGTAGGCCAACGTCCTCAATTAGCATTGGCTGTAGTACCTTCTTAGAACGCCCGCCAATGTTAAGTAGGTAATCGGCTATTTGTTTGTTTATTTTTTATTACATTACGCTTTTAACTAAGCATGCACCAACGTAGAAGCATGACACCAATAAATTTTATCTAAATAATCTAAATAATGAAATATACATCGGCAGAATATGTAGCAGATGGAAAACAAAAATTTTATCACTTGCAGCTTGTTGATCGCATACAAGACTCAAGTGACCTCGTCGTGCTGGACAAACTTGGGTGTCCTTAATTCATTTGTCCAACTATCGTTGACGGAAGGTATTCACTCCCAAAATACTCACAATGTAATGGTATTTTTTTCGTGTTTGGGACTTAATTCACTACATACCCGAATTTAAAGCTACCGTTAAGAATTATTCAACCTGTTCACCCGCCTGACAATGGCACTTGTCGATTGACTAACTAAACATAAAAAAATTACAGTATGTCGGTAATTATAAGTTATATTATTTCAGAGATTACCCGATATTCCTTCCTGTTCACACGGTTTGTACGATTTAATGTCTTAAAAATTTAGTTCACTAAAAGTTCATTATAGTTCTTTAATGTTTCTAAAGTTCTTTCTTTAAGTGCTTTAAATTTTAAACGAGGTAATTATAAGAAATCACGATTTGCTCAACATATTTATGAAACTAGCCCTCGCATTTGATTAGAAAACGTTAAATTGATGAAATCGTTGTTCACACATTTGGAATTGAATGCTTATGAAAGTATTAACATAGTTAAAAGTTTAGCTTCGTGCATAAATGCAGATACAGGGTAACTAGGACACTCATCGCTGCTTTCTCTATTGGTTAATCGAGTTTTATCTTATCAATAAAAGCGCAGTATCTGCATTCAAGTGTGAACAACGGCTTAAGCACGACCACATTTTTAGTATAAAATAAGCTTTTGTAACGACACTTGCCAATTCACTATTGAATTTGGTACTTGCTAAGTTTCACTTCAGTCTAATTGGCGAGGAGAATAACCTCAGAGGTAAAACTACCTTTAATTTCAGTTTAACTGTCAGTTTGGCAGTTGTATACTGATTATGTCCAGTTAGTGACCGAAATACGTATTTAGAGGTGTTTCATTGAAGAAAAAAAATTGTGACAAAGTAACTTATACTTTTACATTAACGTGTCGTAGGTCGAGGGTTTTTCGGTGCGTAAGAGTGGTTATATGTATTTCGACAGTTTCTATTTAATATCAACATCTGCGCCATTGGATGGTCAGCACGCCTTAAATTTTATATTATTTTATGGGGTTCTATTGTATAGAGTTTTATCGAACAAAATTATTATTATAAGGACATCTAGGAACACCAATGGTTCACGCGCCCTTAGGTCACAAATTCGCCTAAAATGACGACAAATTCTTATTTCAGGACGGGTAAACACCCATGCTCCAACATTTTCATTTCTTTACGATCCCATTATTAATACATTATGGATCTTTATTTAACCAGCGCCACAGTAAAATCCACGAACACGCGAAGAATGTTTTCTTGCATTACCGCAAATAAATATCACACCAGGGCCGCATACGAAAAATCACAACCTCGGTTACCTTTCTCGAACTTCATTCTTCGTTGTTACATTTCTACTCCGACTTCCTTGACTCTTCGATTGGTAAATTGTTTTTACTAAGCTCACACTTCCTACGTCTGCTGTAGGTATGTTATTATTAAGCGGTTTGAATCCCGTGCTTGAAAAATGGCAGGTGAGCATTTTTCACAAATATTACGCCCTCGTTCGGATGAGAGGTTAAATGGAGGTTCCGTGTGTGAGTGTTGTCACGCACGTTAAAGATCCTTACCTTGCCTGGAACGGCAAGGGTTCGGCAAAATTCTAAATTTCCAGGCAACAAAAAACTCGTCTCTTGGCCAATGTAGTACCTTCGGGTGGAGCATTGGAAATGTAAATGAACGGTTTGAATCCCGACACGGTCCGCTTGAAAAATGTTAGGCGAGCATTTTTCACAAAAATACGCCCTTGTTCGGATGAGAGGTAAAATGGAGGTCCCGTGTGTGAGTGTTGTCACGTATGTTAAAGATCCCTACCTTGCTTGCAACAGCAAGGCTTCGGCAAAATAAAAAATTTTCAGATACAAAAACTTGCTTCCTGGCCAATGTAGTACCTTCGGGTGGAGCATTGGAAAATCTAATGTAGGGCCGTTCATATCGGGAGAGGAAGTGTGCCGATTCCAAACTAAACTTGTGGACTGGAACACAATCTTTCAGTGCAAGTTGGTAGTTAAAAGCGAAGCTACAGAGTACGTCATCAACCACTCAGGCACAAGTGGGTGTTCTATATTAACAATAGCAAGTCTGCCCTGAATGCTCTGGCAAATATGAACACCTCCACAAATTTTCAAGAAGACGTGTGGAAAATAGCGCACACGACACTTGGGTTTCGTGATTTGAAGTTTTATTGGGTTAGGTTGCACGGCGGCAATCGAGAAAATGACGAAGCAGATGAACTGATCAAAGACGCCGCAACAGGAGAGTTCCTTACATCGTATTCATATGTACCGAGGTCGCCAATTAAGAAAAAGCCGCAAAAAGGTCAATGCAACAGTGGGAGGAGAGGTGGAATAACACTGCCATGGCAGGTTGACTCACAAATTTATACCGAGCATAGAAGCTGGAGATAAGATGGAGGTGAAACTTGCTCATAAGATGGTGCAGCTAGTAAGAGCGCGGTGAGCTATGAAAGCCTATCTGCGAAGATTCAGATTGACCGGAAACGACCGCTGCGAATGCGGCGAGGATACAGAAAGCGTCCAGCACGTGCTATTTGACTGCCCACTCGAGATGGCTAACTGAGGGTTAGCAGACATGAAATTAGCTGTCGAGGGGCTGGATTGGCCCAACAGGTTGGAGTAAGACCAGGGAATGTCTAACCAGAGGGCGTTCTGGGTGGCCTTGAAAGAGTATGCGGAAAAGGTTGCGAGACTGAACACTGAGAACGGGGTGTAAACGGGGAGCAGTCGCTTCAAATTTGCATTAGGAGGTAGTTCAGACGTGCCATAAAATTTATTTTGTGGCACGAGTTAGATTTTGGGCCTCTTGGAGCGGCTTTTTAAAAAGGCTTCTCCCAAAAACTCTTCTAACAATTTTATTAAAACAGAAATTACAATGGAAATTAACAAGTGGTTGCGTTATATTCATTAACTTTTAACATTCAAAATTACTTTTCACTAATTAAATTAATTAAACAAAATTGAGTAACTTGAACAACCAACAATATTAAAGTTGTGAAGCTCGAGACTGACTGGCCATCTTGGACTCCTGAGGGTATTTATACTGTCCCTGCCCCTCACATTGCGCGGAATAAACATGGGGTTATTAATTCAAAACTTAAAATCGGGCTAATAAATAACAATACTAAATCAGATTTTGTAATTAACTTAAACCAACAAAATAAATCGATTAAACCAAGCAGTTTAGTCCCACCCCCCACTCCCTACTCCTAAAAGTGATAGTGATTGTGATCCCCAGAACAAACGGTGCATTCCCAACTCCCCTTAGCAGCAAGAGATAATTAAATGTAGGTAGACGACCAGATCTTCGGAACATGGACAAATTTATATTCGAAGTATTTATAAATATTGTGATGGCAGTATTTGCATAAGCATTGATTTGTATTAATAAGTAAATTTTGCAGTTAATTGTGAACGGGCTCATGCGAGTGCACCTGATAATTTGAGATGCTTCTTTGCTATTCTATGCACTGTTATATGCTTAATACTTTATTTAGATACGTATATTTACATTTTATACATGTATTGTACATTTATATATTTCATTCTTCTGTCGCTTGATTTGTTTTGTTTGGCGTTTTGCCTAATATTTGTCATATTATCTATAGAAAGTTAGATTGAAATTTGAATAAGTAAGTCAGGGAACGATAGTGAACGTTAGGGACAAATTTAGTCTGAAGCTAGAATAAATTACTTAGACTACGGCGGACGATATTGTAAATTTATACAGTAGGAACAAATAGCTGAATAAGCTATTAATGAATTTGTTGTATGCCTAGAAATTCGAATTCATTAAAAATACTGATTTAGCTAGATTTAGACGTATAGATGGATTTAGTAAGCAGAGCCGGTAGCTACTATCTGGAATTACGGATCTCCCTTCCTCTTTTACTTGTTGCTAGTATCATGTCGATCAGACACTTTAAAGTCAACGCGATGGATACCATCATTTAAACACTAACTTTAACGATTAATGAATTTTGAAGTCAGATTTATATGAAACAGGTAATTATTCGCGTTTAAACCAAATGTGTAGTGCCTTGGGGTGGAGCATTGGGGAGGTCATTCATATCGAGCTTATATTTAATCACGCTTAAAACGCGTGGTTTATTTTGTTCGTTTACTCTATCTTATTATATTGTCGGATATTTTCCGCAGTAGTTGCATCGTAAAAAATTAACATTGTATTCTTTTGTATTGTTATTCTGTCTTGTTTTGCCGTTATCTTATTTTTATAATTTTCACTTAGCCCACCTGCTGTCTATAGGTGGTTTAGTTATTTTGTAATAAAATTAATTTTATTTTGTTCGGTTACAATTTAACCAATAACTACATTTGTTTCAGTGTAATTTTAAAATTAATCATTTGTAATGGAAGGCATAAGCCTGAAATACGATGTAATTTTATGAAAATATAATAAATATTCAGAAGTACGGATAATTCCATTGCTATCTAATCATTAATTATTCTAAAAGCCTTTGTTCAATATAATCTGTACAAGATGTATTGTAAAGTATCAACTATATATTTAAAAAATACATGTTTCACAGCTATACTCACTTTAATAACGCGTCACATAACACAATTTGTTTGGAAGAAAACAGCACCAAGTAATAAGTAAAGAACTGCACTACTACCGTACTGACATTTTTTTTACGTTCTATTTCTATCATCAATTTTTAACTTTCTTCGAAATAAAAGAAATAATGTTAAACGTTTACATTATTTTATTTTTCTAACTGCATAAAAATATTATTTATTGTCGTAAGTATTCAGACACTGGCTTGTTGTACGACAATAACAAAAGGAGTAACATTGTAGTCCGGAAATACGACAACAATTATTCTTACGCGAACAGTTTATTCTTCTGTAGACGGAAAAGTAGTACTAACTGATCTAGCTCTAAGTGTAGGAAGTTGGTGCCATAAAAACTAATAAACAAAGATAAGACTTCAGTGACTTTGCACCACGAGTGCGGTTCATAGTGATTGTGAAAGGGCCACTGAAATCAACTCCAGTGTGGAGAAAAGCCTTACCTCTGAGAGTCTGAGTTGCGGGTAGGTCGCCCATAGAGGGACAAGAGAGCAGGTTTTATTCGAAAGCAAATGATGTACGCCTTGAGGCCCTGTTGAACAGCCCTTTATGCGACTAAGATCCAAAAATTTTTGATTACTAGAAATTATGTAGTTCTAAAAGCAGAATGCAAATATTTTTGATAACAGTCCAAAATAACAATATCTCTCAAGTGTGAGTTCGACGAACATAAGTGGGCATTTTCCCGATATGGAAGATCTGAATTTTGAAGGCGATCGCCCACCCTGAGCAAACTATGCTTGTCCAATAATGGACTAAGCGTCCTAGCTTTTTGCTAATCGTCCTCTGCGTTCAAAATTTTTTGTCACTATAAAAAAATTCTTACTGACTCTTTTAAACAATAAATGCAGAGCGCAACTTGTTGCTGCTGATTAGATGCAATTTGCGACACATTTGAAAAATTTCAACAAGGGATTTCACAATGCAAATGAAATGAAGGACATAACATATAATGCGGCAGAATTTGTTAAAATCAGAAAACTTGTTTAATAAAGAATCGAAGAAGTTATTTGAGCTACGATATTTAATAAAATAATTTTCTTCTCAAGGTGCATAAGTGCTGAGTCACATTCGGGAATTCTACTCGCAGACTAATTCGGTTGCGGAAGAGGAAGCCAACCAGGGCCTAACCATCACAAGTGATTATCAGGGCTTCAGAAACCGAATCAGCTGGATTGTCCTGAGACCTGACATGGTTCCAAGACCCAGGGGGGATTCGATCTTGAATGTGTGAAATTTGATTACTAATAATAATCTTACAATGATGAGTAGGCGATCGAATCCACGACAAGGCAACTGTTGAACCTAACCACACAAAAATTGAAAACATGAAGATTTTTGTAACTATTGAGCAAAAACTCTATCAAATTTGACAAAAACACCGCGACACATAATTCGAGCCGAGGCGCAGATATGGAGTTGGTAGGTGCATTCTTTGATTTTGCACATACCAATGAAAATTTTGATATTACCATGTGCATCCACCACTCTGAAATAGGCTACTACAACGTAACCTAGCTGGAAAGCAATGCAAAAGCCATGCAACTGTACTTCCCGGTAGTTACTGAACAAAATCCAACGACAAACTTTCAGCTTAGATAATTCTTATAATTGATCAAGGTAATCTTCCATTTAACGCTTTTTTCGAGAAGTTAATTTGGTTATAAACAACATGGTTAGCTCGCAAATATGTAACGTAATGCATGCAGTCATAGGCGGCAGTTGCGATATAGACAATGTTTTTCCGTTATGATACATCGAATATCTAAGTTCATTAACTGGTGGTTAGCAACCATTTTTTCCAGCAGTTTTTTTTACATAAACGTAAAAAATAGGCTTTTGCAATTAGAATTACACGTTCTGCCTTGGTAAACCTACTGTTAAGACCTTCCTTTAATGCATCAGCTGAAACAAAATGCAGTTGCGACCCATAGGGAATTCAAAAACCACCCTGAAACAATAAAAATATAAAAAAACCTGATATGGGAGAAAGCGATCGAGTTGCACTTTCAGCGTTCGCACAATTATTGCTAATACCGCCCTTAATGCATCTGTGAAAACAAAATTTACTTGCGACCCGTAGGGGCTACAAAAACCATCCTTAAAGATTACAAATACAAAAATCAGATATGGTAGAAATGACAGAAGGCAAGCGAGGTACACGTTTGTTTCACTTTGGCACAACTATTTCCGAGGCCGCCTTTAATTCGTCTGTAAAAACAAATTTTACTTGCGACTCGTATGGGCTTCAAAATCTATCATTAATGGATAAAAAATAAAAAACTTGAGATATGGTAGAAGGCAATTGAGTTATCCCCTCAGCATTGGCACAACTATTGATAAAACCGCTTTTAATGTATTTGTAAAAACAAAATTTACTTGCCTTACGTAGGGACGTTAAAACCACCCTTAAAGGATTAAGCAATATTAAAAAATATATAAATTCAGAAATAGCAAAAGGCAATCTAATTGCGTCTTCTGCCTTGGCCAACTGTTGCTGAGACCGCTCTTAATTCATCTGTAAAAGCAATTTACATGCGCTAGCTTCGATACTAGCTTTCAGAGTTGTGTGCTTGGTATTAACAATCGTGTACCCGAGTTTCGATTTTTAGCAACGGGGGAGCGGGAAGTGACTTTGGAAAATCGCCATTAACTGGTGCTAAGTCTGAGCTACCCAATGCCAGGTTTTAGAGCAAATCCGAGCAATGGGAGCGGAACTGCCTTTAAGTGGCCCCAGAATAAAATAGGCCATATTTCTGAAACGGCTTTGGTGCTGACTTTTAGACATAGGTGCTAGGATTTGGATTAAATATGACCACAGGGAGGGGGGATGTGTCGAACCTTGCTATGTCCTGAAGATATAATTTAAGAGGCTAGTTCCGTGTAAGCTACAATTTCCGGATCACTGGGTCATAACTCAGACAATGAATGTTGTATTATTGTTAACCTACTTAAGGCGGAATTACCGTCAAAATTAAGCCGTTAATCGCTTAGCGGTATGTGTTAAGAGTGTATTTTAGAAATACCTATAATAAAGCTGAAATCACAAGATATAATCTTCAAAAGCATTACCGAAAGGGTTGTTATTTCTCAAGCTTAAGAACTGATGAGCAATAAATAACCGGTTTCGTATTCTACAATACAAAAGCTCTGTAAATAAACAGGTGTACGAAGTTTAAATTCAAAGAATGCCTAAGATATTCAAAACAAGGGATTAACTACCAGATGCACAAAAACCGTTAATGGTAACAAAGGATGAACATCTCAATCATAAACCAAATGTTCCTAACCCAAAATTTTCAATATGCATCTTGTATACCTGTTTTCTGCAAAAGTCAATTATAATATGCTGTTTTGTACCGTTAATTTTATTTTAATTAAACTAAGACCTATCTCAACAATAGTTGTGCCAATGCGGAAGGTGTAACTCGATTGCCGTCTGCCATATCTGATTGATTATATTATTATTTTTTAAGGACGGTTTTTGAAGCCCCTACGGCCGGGCTGCAAATGAATGTGGAATTCGATTACCTATTGCCATTTCTAATTTGTTATATTATTATCCTTTAGGGGCGGTTTTTGAACCCCTAGTGAATTTGGTTTTTACAGATATACATTAAGAGCGGTCTCAGCAATAATTGTGCCAAGGCCGAAGGTGTAACTCGATAGCCTTCTGCCATGTGATTGTTTATATGTTAATCTCTATGGGTGGCCTTTGGAGCCCTACGAATCGCAAGAAATTTTTTTTACAGATGCATTAAAGGCGGTTTCAACAAAAAGTTGTGCCAAGGTGGAACCTGTATTTCGATTGTTTTCTGCCATTTCAGATTTGTTTTTAATTTTTTTATCCTTTAAGGATGGTTTTTGAAGCCGGTTCGAGCCGCAAGTAAATTTTGTTTTTGCAAATGCATTGAGGGATATCTTAGCAACAGTTGTATTAAGACGGAAGGTGGAACTCCAATTGTGAAAGTCAGTTTTTAAGTTTATTTATAAGGAGCTGCTGAAAATTAACTGCTAACTTCACGCCGTGTTCAATAATAGTTTTAGAAACATTATTTTTGCGAGTAACTTGAACCAAGTACTGCTCTCCACATTGAATTGAACTCTCGATGTTCTATTCGAATATACCTATTAATAATAAGAGGTCTTAAATATGACACGGAACTAAATAGCAAAATTAATTTATTCCTCGAGCAAAATAACGAAGATATTTTGACGCTTCTGCACGAAACGCGGTGATTAGTGCATTTCGTTCAAACTTTACGTGTATAGTCTGCTCCAGTTAGGCGATAAAGGAAGGGAAATTCATGAAATTGGCACTACATTATTGGGTACAAATTGTGTTCCCGGTAAAATGGTCGTTACGTTTATAATTTAGATTTACCCTGAATGGGTGGGAACGCGTAACAGTTTTAAAGATTGAATCAGCTAACTAGAATGGTGCGGGAATGATAATAAATAATAAAATAGGATTGTTGAATTACAAAAACTACTTTACAATCAATAGTTGCCATGAAAAGCTTTACCTGCTGTCACCATTAGAGGGCGCCAAACCGCCTTGTCTCAGTAACCCTTTCCATATTCTCCCTACGCGTAAGACGGTTATTCCGAATAGGGCTCCTTTGTTTTTGGTTTCTAAGTCTGTCACCTCATACTTCACCTGTTCCTACAAAACTTAAAAAAACACTCAATTTTGGTCAAACTCAAAAAACTTTGAAATGAAGGGCCTCCCAAAATATTGGAATCCCCCAAAACAGGTCACTACACTTGCCTCACTGGAGTGACGGGATATCCTTTCTCGAATTTGTCTACTTTCACCAATTTTTTAAATATTTCCAAATAAAATCCAATCTAACTTTAACCTCTATTAACATTAAATTCATGAAATAGACATACACGTACATCGACGTAAAAACAACCCTAATTTTCTAATATTAAACCAACTATGTTGATACGTGCTGAATTTACGTTACATTTTTTAATTATTTTTACTCTACAAGATGAGTGACGTAACAGTATTTGATGTCACGGCTAGTTTATAGTGGTGCGTGGTGGGTTCTATGAAAAGCAAATATATACTAGAGGTATTTTATTTATTTATTTATTTGTTCCAACGTTTTAGTAGTCTGCTACCTGAAATTTAAGCAGACCTGGCTTTCCCACAGAAAGTAACCGTCAGTAAGGCGTGTGTGTGTGTGTGTGTGCGCGCTTGAGAGCATGTGTTATGTGTGTATGTGTGTGCGTGTGTGTGTGAGAGAGAGAGAGAAAGTTGTGTGTATGTGTGTTGTGTGTGATGTTGGTATCCGTGTTACGTTTCCCCTCTAGAACCAGAACCGTCGGCAGCCGGATATTCTAGTCGTCAAGGAAAAACGCTAACGGATTTGACTTATCAGCCTGGACCATCGGCAGCCGGAAATCCAGATGTTGAAAAGGCAATGTAAGTGTGTGAATGGTGTTTTGTGTTTGTGCATTGTTTGA
Organism: Platerodrilus igneus; assembly: GCA_036346225.1. Taxonomy (NCBI): domain Eukaryota; kingdom Metazoa; phylum Arthropoda; class Insecta; order Coleoptera; family Lycidae; genus Platerodrilus; species Platerodrilus igneus. Next base: position 6,926,521 of record JARFIW010000507.1, on the reverse strand, counting down.
GAGGTGTTTTGTGTGTTTATGTGTGTGTGTATGTGTGTGTGAGGCTTGTGTGTATGTGTGCTGTGTATGTGATGTTGGTATCCCCCTTTAGGACCAGGACCATCGGAAGCCGGATATCCCAGTCGTCAAAGAGGAACGCTCAACGAATATTGCCCTATCAGTCCTGACCATCGGCAGCCGGAAATCCAGATGTTGAAAAGGCAATGTAAATGTATGAGAATATGTTGTGTTGTAAAGTGTGTGTGTATGTGTGTGTTTGTGCGCGGGCGTGTGTTTCGTGTGTGTGTGTGTGTGTGTGTGTGTGTGTGTGTGTGTATACATGTTGTGACACTTCTACCAAATACCTATATGCTTTACTTGAAAGGTGTTTGACCTCTTTGTCTATATAAAAATCTTTGAGTGCCAATCCACCTGAAGTAAAACTAGGTTTAATCGAAAGGTGGGTTTCCCTAATACCTGTGTGGCAGATCTTGTTGCCACTGGGGTTGATGGAATTACGCGTACACTTTGAAAACTTCGTACCTATGTTTAGAAACGACGGTGAAGCTAGCGGCTAGAAGTAGCAGCCAATTACCCGCCTCCTCAATTTGTCACGCCCCTTTCATCAATCCTTGATAAAAGCCACGCCTATTTTAGTCAAACATCGCTTCTTTCTTATAATACAACTTTCTGTAAGTAAGAACGCTCATATGTAATAACAATCTTTTCTAAACAAACTCTTTTACAAAGAAATCTACATTAATGAATACGGGCTCTCGATATTTATAGGTTAGGTTTTAAATTCTATATTCAAATAAGAAAGTTATTATTTTGTTCGGTCTCTTTGTCGCACGTTCGCGTGGTTAATTTTAAGTCGTAAATTCTTAGTTGTAAATCAAATCCTAAAGCTGTCATCCCTTATCCCGTTACATCCTGTCGTAAAAATTCCTTTGTGCATGTGTAAATAAGTTGGACTAAGGGTAGTGACGAAAAACACTCTCTCATCGATATCGAAGCAGAACAGTCGGTTCTTCGTTCGGTAAAGTGAGTTTGTCAATAGTGCCGCCGAATGAATTTGATAAACCCCTAAAAATACAGTGCAAGTGCAAAGTAACACGTACTATAATCTTGAATACAGTCCACTTAGCTGAAGAGTAAGGAACTATGTCTTAGAACAATAAAACAACGCGGAGGTAAGTCGATGTACAAATTTATGACTCCCCGCGCTGAACAATGGTCTTCGTACGCCGGATTATTTAATTAATTAATTAGTTCCTATCCTTTAAGCTCCTCATTTATACTAAAATTTAATAATTGTCGTAGTTTGAGTATGTTTAAACATGTTACAAGGAGAATAACATCCTGCTTACACATTTAATGGTAGAAACATCTGGTTATAACGGTAGATTTTACAATATATCCCTTATCTTTTGTCGTAAAGATTAATGTCGTCGTCGGTGTCTTTTATGTAAACTATTTATGAGGGTTATTGCATTGTAAATCTTCACCTTATTTTTCGTCTCAAGTTTGAGGAACCATCGGGTTCATGCAACTTGTATAACAAAGGGGTTGGAATTTATTTGAAACGTTAAACGCTTTGTCGGGCGAGCACTGTAATTAGTTGCATTTGTCCATTAATAATTTAATTTCGTAGATTAATTAGTTGTAGCGTATTTGAGTACGCATTGTTTTTACATTAATTTTTATTGTCGTTCATTAATCATTAATCAATATGGTTATATCAATTGATAAAGCTATTCTTGAAGCTAGATTTGTAGTTAAAACGTTGGCTCATATATACAGTAAGATTAATCAACCGGAAAATATATCGATTGCTTTAATTAGAGCATCGATTAAAAGTGTCGAGCAAATTGAAACTCATTTCAAGTCTTTTTGCAAGGATATTTTCTTTGGTGAAGAGAGTGAACAATTGGATGACTTCTCGGCCCTTAGGGTGAAAATCGATGATTATCTAGTAGATATTCGTATTATCGCTGAACAATGTGAATTAGATCGCGTAGAACATAAGCCAAAGGTGAAAATATGAATAATTCTTTGTCGCTAAATAGTGGTTTCGCTTGAAACATCTTTCTGTCCCGCGATTCTCGTGATACATTTCGGATTTTGAGAGTTATCATGCAATTTATAAGCAATTGATTCATGATAATGTCAGTTTGTCACCCGTTGAAAAATTTTGCCATCTCGTTGATACACTAGACGAGTCTTCGCGTGCCTTAATAAAACACTTGCCATTAAATGATTATGCATACGAGGAAGCATATAAAATCATTACTAATCGTTTTCAGTCCAAGAGGTTATTACTTTCAACATATTTTAATGCTCTCGAAAAATGCCCTAAGGTCAGTTCCTCAGACTCGCATGCGGAACTCCGGCAATTAATTAGTTGTTTTGATGAAAATATATTTGCGTTGTCAGATGGAAATAGATTTATTAGATTTCATGTTGTTTAAGCTGTTATCAAAAAAATTAGATACAATCATTTTAAAGCGTTTTGAATTAGGAAATAGTGACAAGATTCCCTCGTTCAAAGATTTAAGGTCGTACATTGAAAAACAATGTAAAGTGTTGGAAATAAATGACATTGCTTCAGGAACATGCTTGAAATCTCGAGATTCCGTGAAACAAAGGGAAAAGCTCGTTAGCACTTCGGCTAAAACTTCTTTAGTTAGTACCACCAATGATGGTAAAAATTTTAGTTTATGTCAAGCTGTGCATCCTATTTATAGATGTAAGCAGTTTCTCGATAAAACCCCTCAAGAAAGATTTGAGATGGTAAAGCTTACAAATCTTTGTATTAAATATTTAAATACTTCACATTCGGTGAAAAATTGTAAGTTAGATTGGTCGTGTAGAAAATGTCATCAGTCGCACAATTCGTTACTTCACTTCGATAAACGAGAAAAATCGGTGTCTTCACGTAGACAAACTCATCGTCAAAGGTCAGAGTCTCCTCGGAGAACGGCGCCTAGACTTACTGCTACTAGTAGACCCATTGAAGACAATCTGTCGTCGGCGGTTGTGCATGCACAACCTGTCACTAGCTCGTTGATTTCGACGTCATTAGAACACACAACCACGCTGTTAGCTACGGCAATGGTGTCGGTGCTGAATTATATAGGAAAATTGCAACCTGTTCGTGTAATATTAGATAACGGATCCATGGAAAGTTTTATGACTGATAGGTGCCGTCAGAAATTAGGTTTAAGGAAACGGAGAGCCAATGTCACTGTTCAAGGACTTGGCTTGAATTCGTCGTTGGTGTGTGGTGCACTATCGTGCGTAGTCAGCCCCTCGGGAGCACGGTCTCCAGCATATAAAATTGAGTGTTATATTTTACCTAACATTTGTAATCAATTACCTTCGTCGTCGATAGGGGTCAAGAAATGGTCGCATACTCGAGATTTGGCCTTAGCTGATCCTAATTTTAATATTCCTGGTAAAATTGACATGCAACTCGGAGCGGAAATCTTTGCTCAGGTTTTGTTGAACGAATCTCGTTGGGGTGTCGCTAACGAGCCAGTTGCTATTAAAACAACCTTTGGTGGGGTTTAACGGGAAAGGTCGTTTCCCCGAATAGTTCTATTACGTCGTTGTGTGCTTTCGTTGAGCCCTTAGACAGTGACATTCGTCGATTTTGGGAATTAGAAAATATTTCCTTCAAGAAACATTTCTCCTGAAGAAGAAAAGTGTGAAAATCAATTTGTGGAAAATTATAGACGTAACAAGGACGGTCGTTTTGTAGTGTCCTTGCCCTTTAAAATTTCGGAACCCTCATTTGTGGGTATGCGATCGATTTGTATTAAAAGATTTTTGTCGTTAGAACGTCGTTTGCTAAAAAATCCTGAATTGTATTTAGATTATAAAAAATTATGGAGGATTATTTGAAAAGCGGGCACATGGTTCAAGTGAAATCGCCTGAAAATTCGTCGGTTCATGAGAAAATGTATTACATTCCCCATCATGCTGTACATAAGCGTGATAGCACTACCACCAAATTGCGTGTGGTTTTCGATGCTTCGTGTCCGGATCAATCTGGAAATTCGTTAAATGATAGCTTGGCTACTGGCCCTGCTCTGCAAAAGGACATTGCAGTTTTGTTATTGCACTTTCGTGTACATCCTATCGTAATTACAGCTGACATGAAACAAATGTATTGGCAGATTTTGGTTAAAGATACTCATCGTGATTATCAACGTATCGTCTGGAGATGTTCTCCGTCAGATCCTATTATGGACTTTAAATTAAATACTGTGACGTATGGAGTTTCGTCGTCGCCTTTTTTGGCCTTGCGTACTGTTCAAGAATTGACAAGGTTAGAATCGATTAATTTTTCTTTCGCGTCATCGGTATTGGCGAGCGATACCTATGTTGATGACTTAGTCACTGGATGCAATTCGATTGAAGCTGCTAATCAATTAATTAGTGAATTGAATAGTATTTGCACTAGTGGAGGTTTTTAGTTAAGGAAATGGAGTAGTAATTGTTAGGAAGTGATGTCCAACTTGAGGGAGTCCCTGTCCAGTGCGGACGCAATTACATTTCAAGATAAAAATAGTGGTTGAATAAAAATTTTGGGCCTTTCGTGGCGCGCTCTTACAGATGCATTTTTATACAACTTAGACGTTGAAGAGCGCACTTGCACTAAGCGTAATATTTTGTCGGCTATCGCAAAAATTTTTGATCTTCTCGGTTTGAATAGCGCCTTTAGTACTTTTCGCTAAACGTTTAGTTCAAGATCTTTGGCTTTTAGGTCTCGGTTGGGACCAAGAGCCTCCATTGGAGGTCGTACAAAAGTGGAAACATTTTTTGGGTGAATTGCCAGCGGTTTCGAATATTGAGATTTCGCGTCGCATTGTATGTCATAATTTTAAAAAGGTGGAGTTGCATGGGTTCTGCGATGCTTCTGAAGCCGGGTATGCAGCTGTCATCTATTTTCGTTCGTTCGATTTAGAAGGTCATATTACCATGTCCTTAGTATGCGCAAAATCGAAGATTGCTCTTACTAATCGCGTTTCATTGCCCCGGCTCGAATTGTGTGCTGCAGTACTCTTGGCAGATTAAGTAGATTTCGTCAAAAATACTTATATAGATAATTTATCATTTAGTAATATTTTCGCGTGATCAGATTCTACTGTTGTTTTGTCTTGGATTCGGTCTTCCTCGCATAAGTGGAAGACATTCGTTAGCAATCGCATTTCGCATATTCAAGAACGTATTCCTCCATCTTCGTGGTTTCATGTTAAGTCCAGGATAACCCTGCGGATTGTGCTTCACGTGGATTTTTGGCTTCAGAGTTGGTTCATCATCCATTATGGTGGACAGGACCTTCCTGGTTAGTGCGTCGTAGCGAAGAATGGCCAGTAACGTCGGTGCCAAAACTTATCGACTCATCTCAAATGGACGTCGAATATCGTACTCTGTCGTTAACAGTCGCAATGTCTGAGAATTTCTTGGATTTGTTGTTGGATAAATTTTCAAAACTGCAGAAAATTTGTAGGATTATTACATGTATTCGTCATTTCATTCGTATTGTTCAATGTTCGACAGACTTGCGTTTAAAATATTCTGATGGTTTGTCTCTAGGTCATCAGCGAGAGGCTATACATTTATTGATTAAAAGAGTTCAAACAAATGTTTTTGCCCAAGAAATTACAAATATTAAAACTGGCAAACTTGTTAGTAAATAACTTCGTAGCCTTAGTCCGTTTCTAGATAGTCGTGTTTTATTGAGGGTGGGCGGTCGCCTGCGTAATTCAGGGTTATCGCATGATACAAAATTTCCAATTTTGCTTCCTCGGTCGCATCGGTTGACTGAAATTATTATATTAGATTGTCATGAAAGCCATTTACATCCTGGAAATCGAACAACTCAATTTTACTTATTCCAAATTATTGGATCTTGTCCGCAAAGAGCTATTCGGCAATGTTTGAAAATCTGCATTCGTTGTTTTCGTGTATACCTCGTAGCTTTATGCTTTCCTATGGGGGATTTACCAGCTTCTAGGTTAACTCCAGGTAGGGATGGTATCGTTCGGGTAGCTACCGTCAAGACAGCACAAGGGTTAGTTAAACGTCCTCGAGTGAAACTATGTTTACTGCCAATTATTTAATATTTAATGGTATGTATACATATATTCACTTATATAAGCTTGTCGGTTTAGATTTCTTAGTTAATAGCTATAATTATTTTTAAATTTAAAATAAGTTAGTTCATACTTATTTTGGTGGGCGGGATTTTCGGTTTCTTTGTCGCACGTTCGCGTGGTTAATTTTAAGTAGTAAATTCTTTGTTGTAAATCAAATCCTAAAGCTGCCATCCCTTATCCCGATACATCCTGTCGTAAAAATTCCTTTGTGCATGTGTAAATAAGTTGGACTAAGGGTAGTGACGAAAAAAACTCTCTCATCGATATCGAAGCAGAACAGTCGGTTCTTCGTTCGGTAAAGTGAGTTTGTCAATAGTGCCGCCGAATAAATTTGATAAACCCCTAAAAACACAGTGCAAGTGCAAAGTAACACGTACTATAATCTCGAATACAGTCCACTTAGCTGAAGAGTAAGGAACTACTTCTTAGAACAATAAAACAACGCGGAGGTAAGTCGTTATACAAATTTATAAGACTCCCCGCGCTGAACATATTTTCTTCTTAGAAATGTTAGTAAGCGGCTGCCAGAACTACTTCAATTTTTTCTGAGTTAATGCATAAGCGGTGAATTTGTAAAGAAATCTACATTTAGGTATTAAGGCTCTCAGTACATACGCGGCAAAAAGTTCCATGACCAAATAAAAAAATTATGAATGCCTCAAATGTTGCATGTATCTTACAGTCGTCTTTCAAATAAATGTCATATGTTACAAATGTATTCAAATGTCTGGAAAATGTGATCAAATGTTACAAATTTTTCAGAAATGTCAAATCCTACAAAAATGTCCAAAGATTATTAAATATTACAAATGTTTTACGAATGTTCCATACATTTAAATGCTACAATCGTCCTTCAAATGCAAATAAACGTTACAAACGTATTCGAATGTTACAAATGTTCGACAAGTTTGGTCATGTTAGAAATTTTTCACAAATGTCGTCAAATCTTACAAATGTCTTTGGAAGGTACTACAAACGTGTCACATGTCGTTGAATTTTCTTTAATATGTCATTAAATTTTACAAATGTGTTAAAATGTCTTGCAAAAGTTATGTAGTGTTCCAGATCTCTTTTAAATGTTAACAAATATTTGCTAAATATAATCAAATGACAGACATGTTAGCATTTATTACAAATATTTTCTTAAACGAGACATTCTTGCAAATGTTGTCCATTGTCGCAGATACCTTTCAAATGCGTTCATATAGTAAAAAAATTCTACAGGCGATGTATGTAAATCTCATCTTAAAATTTTAAGGGAGATTTTAGCGTATCATATATTCTACGTGCTGTGTAAATTATAACAATTGTTTCCAATATGTCGTATGCAATGTCAAAGGTTCATGTATAAATTGAAGATTAAAATCCCAACCTTTCATATTATAAGGACGTATTAAAACTTTAAAACTTGTTTTTTCCTACCGTCTGGGTCAATTTTGAACACAAGGAAAGTGCTATTCCCAAACGATCAGTGTAAGTTTATTTTTATTATACAGGGTGTTCAGAATAAAGTACCGTAAATTGGGGAACATATAGATCTTGACGAGTTATCAAGAAAAGTTAGATAACAGTTTCCTGTAAACCCGCCCGTTTCCATTATACAGGGTGATGAAATGATATTGAAAAATACATGCTTTTCAGAATATTTTCATTTAGGGTAGAGACTTTAACTTGAAAATAGGTATATGTTAGTTGTTTACTAATATGAATTATTAGGCGTTAAATAGGTGGGGGGGAGCAAACAATTTTGACCTATACTTTTTGCACACCCCGTATTTCATAAAAATTAAAACTCATAATTGTTTCTCATACAATTTGCCACAAAAAAGGTACTCTTGGTTAATCTCTGTAGAGCTTTTCATTTTCGAGATATTTTAAATTAAGTGATACATACTCAAATCATGCATGAAAACAACGTATTATTAATTCTTTCAAAAATGCAAAAGGTTATTTTATGAATTCGAAACCAGGTATCTGATTTAAATCAAATATAGTTAAGTTGACAAACATGTTCATATTTTGTAAAAATAATGTTTCATTCATATTAGTTTTACTATTAAAATACAAATAATTACAAACTGTTGCTGAATCTAGCAGGCTTCTCTAATTTTAATACATTTTTATTTCTGCTACATTTTATTACGCGAGTTAAGGTTCGGGCCTTTGGAGCTGTGTTTTTAAAAAACAACTTGAAACACTTAACAAATTTATTTTAACTTGAAACAGAAATTACAGTGAAATTTAGAATAACTTGTTCATAATAACTTTAATAAAAAAAAAAATTAATTGTACTGGGCGAGTAGTCTAGGTAGACAACAATGCAAAAGCTGTAATACGCAGACTAACTGCCGGGCCTTGAGCTCCCGGGCTTTTTATAATAACCTGCCCCTCACACGGCTGTGGGAACTTGCAGATCTCATGTCTGCGTTTCTCTTAATTGTACACTTTATTACAATGTAACAATCTTAATTCTAAGTAATTGCGGTATGTTAACCGCCTGTGACCTGCCACCTGCAGTATCACTGCCCTCACGGATGCAAAGTTGCATGTCCGTTCTTATGAACTGTCGATAACCTCTCTGGGTTATCCTTGTATTACAATGTTGCAATGAACTTATACTTTATTTAACAATTTCTAATAATTCCTGTTAGATTCAATATATTCAATACATATATATATATATATATATATATATATATATATATATATATAATTGGGGGATACATAACTCGCGTTAAAAACCGTTTTACAAATTATTTTAGTAAAATTTAATTTTACAGGATTATTGTATTAATATTATTTAGGGTATTATGCATATTAAATGTTCTGTATGTGTTTTCCTGCGATATTTAGAGGAAATAGCTTTTAATCGAGTAATTTTATGGTATTAATTGTTCTCACGGGTCGTGAAACGGACACGACATTTTTCGACCAATCAATACGCGTGCGAATAGCGGTGGTGGTTGACAAGTGGTTGGAAGTGTCGTCACGAAGGGACTTTTGACGTGACCACCTATCTTGAAGGACTTCTGCAGGAAGTGCAGTATAAACCTGTGATGTAGCGAAATTGATCCCGTCGATTACTATAACTCTCCCTTATCGTATCTGATATTATCGGTGTTCCCTGTTTAACGTTTTAGGAAAAAGCAACAAGCTCATCACAGCACTCTGTTTAACGCGCAAGGACTTTTATAATTTTATGTATCAACTTACCTCCGCGTTATTCTATTGTTCTAAGTGTCGTTCCTGCTCTTCAACGAAGTGAACTATAAGGCGATTTATTGGCCATGTTACGTTTGCACTATCACTGTGTTTTTTAGAGGTTTATCGATAAAATCACATTCGGAGACAATGACTTCACTCACTTTACTGAACGAACAACCGTTTCGCTTCGATGTCTATGAGCAAGCGTCTATCACTACCCTTTAGTCCAACTTAATTTCCATCGGCACAAAGGAGGTTTATGACAGGATATAACCGGATAAGGGATGACAGCTTTACTATTTGATTTACAACTACGAATTTACGACTTAAAATTAACCACGAAAACATGCGACAGAGAGACCAAACACACCCAATCGAATAATTCAGATAAACAATCATCATTTGGTACACAGCCTGCCAATATGCATTGAACTTCAAGGTAAGCAGAGTTAATAATTAATTTACCATGTTAATTCGAAACGTAAATTACATTATTCCATTTATAAATTTAGCTTAATATATTGCGCCCTCTGTTCAGACATGTAGTTGATTAAACCTAAACCGTACCTTTTAATTGTAACAATTTACCAAATAATTTTTTATCTAGTGTCCATGCTTTATGGAAGGTTATAAAAGCATAATAATACAAACCGACAAAAGTAAAGATTATGCTTTTGGTTGATGAGATGATGAGGGTGATAGTGTATACACCGTTATATTTAAGTTTATCATTTTCTATTTTAAAAAGTACAGCTAAACAATCCTTCAACAGCTTTTTTGGTTACTTACAATATAATAAATAGTGGCTATAAGATTTGAAAGAGCATTGTCTGTTATTTGTTCTTTGCTGTTTGTGTTTTGAATATATCCACTACAAAAATACAATTGGTTCACTGCGGATAGAATACAGATATACTTAAAAGGTGTTTACGGTCATATTACAGATTAAACCTTTTCGCAGTTACTAGTTGCACCTCTTAAATGCGAATCAGTATATTTTAGAATAGTCGACAGTTATTGATTTTGTATATAAATTGCTGTTCACGGCGATTTGAGTTTTAATTTCAATTCAAGCTTTGATTATGGTATTGTTTTTATTCAAGTCTTGATCTAATAAGCTCATGATATGAAATAAATTAGTTGTAGTTAGTGGTAATATACTGTCAAAATAAATAGATCTACGTGTAATAAATTATTGTGGTGATCGATATAAATTAACATTTAGTGCTTTGATAGTTAATTATAGGGCTTCGATAGTAATTAAGTGGATTAGCATTGTAGCTTTAAAGAAGTTAGTATATGTACTGTTAGCGATTAGCTGGAAATAAATTGTCGTCTGCCTTAGAATTTCACTGTTGTTATTGCAAAAGCGTTTGTGTTACATTATTTATATTCGCAGGGAATTAAAACCACCCACCCCTCCTTCTATGGCTTTGAATGATACAAACATCGTCGAATTACAAATGTTGTCAATGATTTTCAAATTTTACAAATGTCTTACAAATGTTTTGAAATGTTGCAAATGGTATCAAATGATAGAAATGCTGTCTGTCATTGTCTTTCAAATTTTAAGTGTGTTGTAAATATTGTCAAATGTTACAAATGCTGTTGTAGGAGTATACAACCAACCATACCCTTTCTTAACTGACCAATAAGCACCCATCATGCAAATAAATAGCATGCACGCCTAAAACATCCTTCAAACAATAACGGACTCGTTCGGCACCTCTCGAAATACATAATAAAACCGTTCGGACGTACAATGCAAGCAAACTCAGGATATAAAGAGGTTTAACCGCTAGAACAACTTCTTAATTGTTCTTTTTTTAAAGCAGCCACCAAACTTCTTAGAGAAAACTTAAGGATAGTGCAAGACAGAAGTCACCAAGCTTCTTGTGCACTAAGGGTTTTCCTTCAGATTCTCTCTTTATGACCACCAATATAACGGGATAAAATAAGTAAACTCTTATAACCACACTACGGATGCAGGAGCCCTCCATAGCACAGTTTGGATGCGCTGCATATCCGAAGTCATCAGGCCCACCTCCTAGAGCATGTGACGTCAACATGAACGCCAGGATTGGGGATATTCCGTCATCAGATCACTCTAATTTCTATTAACCAAGGACGTCGCTCGTATGGCTCCTCCGCCTATCAGCCGCAGGGTACCAAAGCATGTAAATTTTTATCCAGTCACCGCCGCTAAGTTCCGCATTGCATTCAGCTTAACGGTGGACATCATCCTCATCACAGCACTAGATTCGGGTCTTGGTTGTGAAGCCACAACATTCAATTCTTCAACATAGAAACTTATTCTCAGCTTTATAAACTAAAGCGCTTTCGCTGATTAAAGACATTTGCAATAATTATGCACCCAATAACTTTCGTAAATATTTTCTTTGTGAGTCATGCTTTTAATGTATAATTAGATCGTATTTTTAAACTTGTAAATAAATGTTATATCTGTTGCTACGAAGCATTAACAAGGTGACCCCAGACAAACCAGAACGCCACACTGTGCATGACTTTCAAATTTTACAAATGTCTTGTAAATGTTGTCAAATACTACAAATGTCCTTTAAATATTGTCTAGTGTTACCATTAACATCAAATGTTACAAATATCGTCAAGTGTGTCAAATACGTGACGCAGGTTTCAAATTTGTATAAGTTTTGCTATTGGTAGGGGGTGTGTTACTACGGCGGTCAAGGTATTGCGTTTTTAAGAGAACTGTTATTTCTTGATCTTCGGAATGACTTACCGAATTGTATATCTTATCTTAGTTGCAACCAAGTAGCCATTACATCTTGTATTTCTTGCTTGTCAGAAAAATGCGCTATACGACAGATATTAGTTGAGGTAGGTCGTACGACACCGTAGACCCGTCCAAATAATCCACCCATACATAATGGCAGTAAACAGATTTGAATATTAATAACTTACAGTACTTTTTAAATTTACCTTGCGTAGTATTTGAAAATGTTTCAACGTTGGTCATTAATTTTTTCTAGGTTTGTTGTAAATGTTCATCGCAACTATGTAGTATCTACATAGCTAGATTAAAACGAACGTATCCAGTCATCCTATTTCCAACCATACGATAAAGTAATGGGCTTTTTGTCATTAAGAACTGTTCAAATATTCTGAGAATGTTAATTGCATTGGGTTTTGTTTTATATGGAACTCTTAAAATAAAGAGGTTTGACCAGTATAATCTAACAGTTAAAAATATTTTCCATTCAAATATTATGCTAATCGCCTTTGTGTTTATGCATTCTTATTGTTTAATAATTGTTTTTACAGGCATGTAAGGAGCGGTATTGCGTGAAGGACGAACTATATTAATTAAATTTTATGCAACTTGATTTGTAGTGGTTCAATGTAAAGATGCCCCAACAAAATTTATCGGTCCATAATTTAAGTGTTGTGTGAACATCAGTTGGATTTCTAACATTCCAGCTACGTTATTGACGCCAAGCAGTTATCTTTCTCTTGGGAACCGGTCTGTTTCACTTAAACTGTACTCTGACAAGATTTGAGTGGTATTTTATTTTTATGAGACTAGTGGTACATGTAAAGGTAGCACAAGCAATTCACTAAAATCACCAGAAGCCCAGTTTCCAAAATTAAAATTTTCTTAATCAGTGAAGTTTATAATAATCCGCGAAAACAAACACAAAAGGTATGTACGCTTTACGTCGAAACGTGAACTTTTGATGAGTCTTAAGGGTTTGAAAATTAGAGTTTCCTCGTAACAATGGTTTATGTAGGTTTAGGAGACATGTTTGTCTATCTGGGAACTGGAATCAGCTGATAAAGATCCTTTAAGACATACATTAATTACTCTTAATTATGGACACATTATAAATGGCGTGCTCATAATGGATAATAAAACCATTGCCTATCCTACGCCACGATTATGGTTGAATTTTAAATTACTGATCATGTCGCAGTTAAAGGGTCAATTTCTTCATTAAAGCACCAGCATCTTGATCTTTCGCGGACCATGGTTCGAGTCCTATCCAAGACCTTATATTTTCCATATTTGTATTAGTAGCTCGATTTGAAATGATCATTTGGACTTTGCATAAAAGTCTAAGTTATTATTTCTTCTTATTAACTGTAATAAGTTAGTATCTAGCAACTTACCTTGTGTAATTAACTACCTAATATATATATATATATATATATATATATATATATATATTGCTATGATAATAAGGTTATTTAAGGGTATATAAGGTCACAAGAGAGGAATATTTCATGTAAATATCATAAAAACCACGAAAACCAAACGTTTAAATTATAAAAGTACATAATTCGTTCATTATGCAAAAGCAGGTACAAATCACGCTGTATAAAATCAATAACGAGCTACAGTTAATTAAAGGAAGCACATTCAGTAATAACAACCACATTCATTCAGATAAATAATCAATCAATTTTAAAACATTTAAAACATTCTAAGCTCAAAAATAAATACAAATTCGGCGTATTTGAAGAAAGATAACCGTAAAGCGAAATTTCTTTCAAGACGCATTTGCGTAAGAAAATAATGTTTATAATAAACAAACTTTTAAAACAAACGTATTTCATAACGCAAGAAGTCAATAAGAGCATGTAAATAAAAAAGGGTGTAGATACTGAAGCGAAAGCGTACGTGCGGTTTGATGTATAAAAGTTGCCACACTTAATAAAACCCAATATAGATAAACAATATATGGATATTAAAATTACGACTACGTGCAGTTTCAAGCATACATGATATACTAGTTGTTAACAAATTCCAATACAAAGCTTTGATGTACGTGCAAATTTAAACGTATGAAGTATGCAATATCGAATAAAACCCAACAAGTTGCAAATAGCAAACATAATTGCAACGCCTTTGCCATGGTCTAATAACAGATAGCGGGCTGTCAACCAATAAGAGCACGTGAAACGTTAAAGAAGAAATTTGTCTATAAAACCAACCGGAGTAGATAAAGAAGGGGCATTCCATAATCGATGCGCTGACTGTAATAGTTGAAACAAAATTATTACGTAAATTTCAATTTAGTGAAAGTGATAAGTAACAGAAAATGAAATATAATAGAAATTAAAAATTGCAAGTGAAGTACATAGTAAAAGTCTGCGTTGAAATACGTGTATAGAAAACTCTGCCGTTGATATAAAACGTAAGTCTACATTTAATTAATATAAACAAAATATTTACAATTTATTTAGGACTCTAAGTACGGACACAATAAATGGGATCTAAATCAAAAATAAATTAACACTAAATTATGACGTTAAATCTAAATTACTGGTTTAAAACTCTACATAATAAATGGTATAATACTCGAAGTACAGGGTTAGTACTTCAAATCATTGGACAAACCACTCCAAGTTGCTGGTAAACGTTTTGAAGTACTGGAGAGCACGGCAAGCTGTGGGTTAACGACTCCAAACCACTGAACAAATAATCGATTTGAGTCAGGAAGCTACACAAGGAAGTAAGGTCAGGATTATCGTTTCAATTTATAGTATGCTACATTTATTATTTTAAATATTTGCAGAGCTTAAAATTTGCATGTAATTTAAATATTTTGTGTAAACGCTTGTTTGTTAACGCGCTAGGGGTCTTATAATTTTATATATCGACTTACATCAGGCGTTTTCTATTGTCCTATAAGTGTTGTTTCTACTCTTCAACGAAGTGGAATATATGCTATTCATTGGACGTACACACTATCATTGTTTTTTAGAGGTTTATCGATAAATTCACATTCGGCGACACTATTGATTTAACTCACGTTACGGAACCAACAACCGTTTTTGTTCGATGTCTATGAGCAAGTGTCTGTCACTACCCCTTTAGTTCTACTTAATTTTCACAGGCACAAAGGAGGTTCTATGACAGGATATAACCGGACAAGGGATGGCAGCTTTGCTATTTGATTTACAACTACGAATTTACAACGACTTAAAATTAAACACGCAAAACGTGCGCCAAAGAGACCAAACAAAGGTCAACAAAATTTTGATTGTTACGCAGAAGTACGTTTTTAAAAGGGAATAGTTCTTTGAACGTTCAACGAAACATTCATGATAAACCACAATTCTTTTTGCTGGATTTAATTGATATAAAAAGGTGTAAAAAGGATTATAATCTTCGAAATGAACAAATTTGATAGAAATATTTATTTTAATTTTGATTCAAAAGTTATGTAAATAGTACATAGTAACTTTTCTTCGCTTATTATATAAATTTTGGTGAATTTCGATTGTCTTATTCAGGTATATGGAGTGTTAGAAGGAGTGGGTAAAAATTCTTTGTTAGCATATCGTCGTTCACTCTGTGCGGAGTATCACTGAGCTAGTCTGGGCATAAAAATAATTATGTTAATTTTAAATTGTTCTAGAGGCACATAGAGGTGACGATCAGCAGGCAATTGGTCGTTATACATATGGCGAGGGGCGATATCGTAGCAATATATTAGTACCTAAATTTTTGAATATATTTATATTCTTCTTCAGAGATACTGTAAAATATACAAACGCATTAACAATAAATAGTTTCATGCAAGATATACTCACTAAAAGGTGGTTAAAATATATGAAATGGTATCAGATATACAAATAAAATACTCCCATTTAATATGTAAAAGGTCGTTGAAACATATGATAAAACTATTTTTTATAGGTTTGAATGTTGTGTTTTTTTAAGATTATCATTTAAATTTTGTCAGTTATTTTCTATCTTTTGTTATTTTTCACATCATAGTTGTTTGCATGTACATAATCCTGCATGTATTGATAAATATACAACCTTCACTAATACGTATAAATACACAAACATACATATATCAGTTAATAAATATTAATGGATTCAAATACTCAAACATATGCACACAAAATATTAATATTTCAATAACCGTTGTGTATCACTTAAATTTAATTACGGTAATAAAACAAACATGTTACAATTGATCATTTTTGTTGCATCTAAATTTATTATTTATGTTGTCATAATTTAGAAGCTATATATAGATAGAGCTTAGATCAGGAACATCCGTCATTTTATTCATTGTATATGGGGTTTTGTAAATATAGCATATTTCTAAATATTTTCTTTTATTTTCATTTTTATCTCTATAAATAATTTTGATACTCTGGAAATCTACATGGTGGTCTTTATTTATGACGTGGATTGATAAGGAACATGCATTAGGTTTTATTCGAATATCACTGTTGTGTTGGGTAACGCGAGTTAAGGTTCGTGGCTTCGAGCGGTCCTCTTTAAAAAGACTTTTTTGAACGTGAACACTTTTATTTGTTTTTAACAGAGTTGAACAATGGAATTTTACAATCTTGAATTAATTATTCTAAGTCGAAATAGTTAATACTTAATTGTACAAGTGAGTTAGCGACGGACCGCAATGTGAAAGCTGAACGTTGATGAACTGACCGCGAGTGGAGCTCCCGGTCCTTTTATAATCTCCCTACCTCTTTACAATTCTGTGGGAACTTGCAGACGTAATGTCTGCTTACACTTGTCTCCATTCATGATACATAGTTGCTATCTTAAAAGCTATTCATAATTACAATGTTGCAGGCTTATTCTGCGTAATCTCGGTACGTGACTTCCTACGACCGTCTGTGACCTGACATCTGCAGTGTCACTTATCCTTGGGCTACTTTGTAGCGCTTCCATTCGTGGGAACTGAAATAATTGTAATAAATTGTAACAATTTGTCTTTTATGACATTGTTGCACATTTCCTAATATTTCCTAATAACTTTCTTAGGTATTAGTTTTATATAGGTATAACAAATGGGGGATCACATAACTCCTCCCAACGTACATTAAAAATTAAGGGTTTTTACCTTTTATTGATTTTTAATTAAATTCGTTTTCGTTTAATCTCATTTAAAATTCGTATTTTCTAGGAGTACATTTGTTTCTTTGGGTTTCTTAAATCTAAAACTGTTTCCTTTATTATTCTTATATCTAATACATATTTTGTACGTTACATAAGTGATCAATAAAATAGTCAATATAATCAATATAATTGTCCATACACTAATATTATCGTAGTGCACTTTGGGCGTCTTGATCTCGTTCAGGTGTTCTTTATAATCTTCCATGAGTTTCATGGCGTGGTTTAGGTTGTCTAATTCCAGGTGTTCCAATTGCATTGGTTTTTGAATTATTTCTTCGTCTTCGTCTTGGGTAATCTTGATTTGTAAATCGGGTAGATTTGCTAATTTCTTGCTTTTGTACGGGATCTTGGTAAACTCTTAATTATTTCGTTTTTTAATTTTAAATAACAATTTTTCTTAAGGGTGATTAATTTACTTCCGGTTAATGCTAAATTACTTTCATCCGGGTTGCAATACATTGTTGCGATTACTTCGGTGGGAAAAATGGCTATCCATTTATTTTCCGTTACTTTCTGAATTTTCATGTTGTTGATTTGTACAGGTTTGGCTTCACAATTTTCATAATGATTGGTAAATTTTAGTAGTTGTACTTCGCAAGGGCTGTCTTCTTGAATTGTTGTTGTTGTCAATGATTGGCATAAGTATTGATTGGGTGTGACTTCATTACATTTTTCGTTTGTATAACCATATCTTTATTCATTTAAGGATAGGAATTTGGTTTTTGGAATAATAACTTGGTATGTGCTAGTCATTTTCATTGGAAAAGCAAATAAGTGATAATAATTGTAACTGTTAATCTCTACTATTGTTATTTCTATTAAAAATGTTATATCGTTATTTTTTACATAGCCTTTAACTATGGCTATTTTTTCGAATATTAAAATGTTTGATTCTATTACATCGAAAGGTAATTTACTGTTAGTTATAAAAGTTTTTATTCTCAATAATTCTTTTAATAAATCTATTGGTTCTATTATACTTGAATGTAGGGTATTTAATTTTGCAAAGGTTACTGCGTTTTCTAATGTTGCTAGGATTTGTTGAATTAAAGTTAGGGTTGATATTATCTGGTTGTATATCGTATTGAATCGGATTAAATCTCGCATGCCTAACATGGTAGTTCGCATGTTATTTTCTAAGGTTTCTATTCGATTGGCTATACTATCTTGATTTCTAACTAATTTTCTTAGGGTCTCATTAAATTTGATGATCGTTGATTGAGTTAACGATATCTGGTTACTAATTATGGTTTTAATGTCGTTTTGATTTTCTATCAATTGTTGTATTGCGTTGTCATAGCGTTCTGCGTCTTGGTTATCTAGATTTCCGGTAATTGTTTTGATTAGGTTTCCTAGTCCGTTGATTAGGCCTCTTTTTCTTCTCGTCATTTGTTCTGTAGGTATTAGTCGGTTAAATTTGTCTTCTATATTTTTCAAAATGCTTTCTGTTATACTGTCGTAGTTCATCATTTCTAATGCGTATTCTTTTCCGAATTTTTTTGTGTCCATTGATTGTTTTAGTCGAAAATAATTATTTTTTATTATTTGAAATTCTTGTTTTAGCTCGGTTAAATCGAATTTTTGTGCAAAGGTCCAATAATCTATAGTGTTCTGCATACTGCCTAATTTTATTGGTAGTATACCGGGGTTGTTTCTTATGTCTTCAATTATAATTTCTGTGTCCGTTCTACCTGGGTGGAGGTTGACGGTAAGGGTGACGATTGTCCATCTGAAAGTACAGGGTGTCTTAAATTTTTGAGGTGAACATATTTTGTTATCTTGCCGTCGTCTATCGCGGCTACGTTTTTGTCGGATATTCGTTTGATTTTAAAGGGTCCTAAATTTCTCGGTGCCGTTTTGTGTCTTTTACTTTGGTAATTTTTCTCGAATACGGTTTGTCCTATGGAAAATTTGTTTATGTCTGAGTTTTTATTACGGGTCGCGGTAATGCGTTCTTTGTCGTTATCTAACTTATCCTTCACTTTGTCATAAGTTATTTTTAGTTTCTCTTTGTGATCTTTAGCGTATTGCTGGTAGATTTCTTTGTTATAATGTATATCGTACGGGTTGCGTGAATTTGAGTGTCCTAGGGTTAGTTCTAAGGGTGTAAAATTTGTCGTTGAATGAATCGTGTTATTATACGCGATTAATGCGTATGACATTAAGTTAGTTATGTGTTTTTTCTTGTAATTTATTCTTAATAATCTGATCTGTTCTAATAGGGTTGAATGTAGTCTTTCGATTAGTCCGTTGGATTCAGGGTGGTTCTCCGTTATAAAGTGAATTTTTATTTTTGTGTAATTCCAAAGTGTTTTGAATCGTTTCGTTTTTAAATTCGCTTCCGTTGTCTAACGTTATTGTTTTGGGTGTTCCGTAAAATGTAAAATAGTGTAGAAATCTTTGAGTTACGTCTATACTATTTTTAGAAGTGATTGGTATTGCTTGTCCTATTTTCGTAAATGCGTCCACGATTGTTAGGTAACTTTGTGCTTCTACTACTAGGGTAATTTTTGGAAAGGTTTGTCTGGTGTTTTGGTCAACATTAAGGGTATCTTTGGGGGTTTTCTGTCATATTTGGCTTTATCACATAATTCGCACTGATTGATAAAGTCTGTAGTTAATTCTTTCATGTCCTTGAAATAGGAACGTCTCATAATTTGTTTTAGGGTCTCGTTTATTCCTCGATGGTTGGTCTTTCCTTCGTGTTGGTTTCTTATTACATCGTTTATTTCGTCAGGGTCGTCTAATGTTATTAATTTTCTTGTGCATCTTATAAGTTCGGGGCCAGAATTGTTGAATAGTTTTACATATATTTCTGAAAATCGTTTGTACAAGTGTTAAGGCTTTATAAGTATTTTGGTTGTAGTGTAGTATGCCAATCACAATTAATTTAAGTCCTTAAACTATTCCCACCTAGAAACCCTCCATTATCCCTACCTTTAGTGCAACGACATAAAAGGGTTGGTAATGTACGAGTGGACGACAATTCAACTTCGTTCTCGCTTGGCTTTGGTTCGTGATTTAGTTCGGTGCATCGAGCATCAGTAATTAGCAACAATTAGTGAACATTATACATACAGTCCATAATTATCTGATAGCAGTGCAAGTACAATCAACCACTACAACCAGTGAAAGGTAGGTGATATATTCCTTTAAATTATCATTTCCTTTGTGTGATTGTAAATGCAAATTAACATTTTGATTAACATTTTTGGTCCTTTGAGCAAATATTTTGCTTATTAATTGGTTTATTATTGGCATTTTGGCATTCAATTTAACTACATTGTTAATTGCTCTTCGCTTAAATTAGGGTTGACCGCATTTAGAAGAAAAGTGTAGTCATACCACCAGTTTCATAGTCAATTGTGTAAACTAACTTATAGTAGATGCAATCTCGCATTAAATTTGAAATTTTGTACTGATACAGAATCTTATAAAGCCTTAAAAATGACAAATCTTTGTAAATTTTAGGGATAGTTAACGTAAGAATTTGTAGTCAGAAAAGTGTTTAAGCAATACAGTTATTTTAAACTTGTAATTCAAGTTCGCTAGAGAATTCAGGTATTCGTAAAACCGGGTAGAATAAAACCCTTTGCTCTTTGTCATATTGAAACTTGCAAGCTCCCGTTAGGCACGTTGTAGTAAAAATTCTTTAACAGGTAGTTCAACATTACCCTTGGTATATCCTATTATTAGGTGAACAAACCCTTCATTTTTGTAGCTGAAATCAATATAAAATCGATATTAGTAACCTTGTTCGTTAGGATGGCACATATTTCATCGGATAGGTTGATAGTGGATTTAAAGGCCGCACTCGATAGATTATCTGATATATCTGGTGCGATAGATAAATTGGAGCATATTAAAGGCAATTGTATTTCTGTTAATATTATGGCTGAAAGCGCCTTTGATATCAAAAACGATGTAGATACTGCTTATAAAACGTGCATATTGGATGAGGACAACTCTGAATTATTAAATGCAATTACAACACTAAGAATTGAAATAGATAGGTCTTTGTTAAACATTAAAATTATTAAAGCTCAGTTTGATAATATATCCACTGCTGAAAAATGCTTGACTGAAAATATTACTAGCATCGGCTCATGTACTAATATTCGTCTCCTCGGATAGAAATGAAAAATTTTCTGGAAAAATAGAACATTTCCAAGAGTTTATTCAATTTTTAATAATTTAGTTCATGAAAATAATCAATTGCTACCGATCGAAAAGTTCTATTTTTAATTGATGCGTTGGATTTTAAGTCTAGAGAACTCATTAGACATTTGCAAATTTCGAATAATAATTATATGCTAGCTTATTCAATTATTGTGGAGAGGTTTAATTCAAAACGTTTAATTGCAAACACGCATTGAATGCTTTAGAATCGTCACCAAAAGCAAAATTTAATTCACATACAGATTTAAGAGAATTGCTTAATTGCTTTACGGAAAATATATCAAGCTTACGTCAAACTAAGATTGATTTGCTCGACTTCGTATTGTTTAATTTGTTATCAAAAAAGGTAGATACAAATCTGTTGAAAACATTTGAATTAGAAAATACATCAGACATTCCATCTTATGATCAATTAAAATTATTTCTAGAAAACATTGCAAGGCATTAGAAATTAGCAATATGGTTGTTTCCGATACACCGTCCAAATTTAATACGTCCATTAAACAAACCATATCATCTAGTGTACCTTCTAAACGTTCCTTTGAATATTCAAAACCCCAAGTTCGAAAGTCATTCGTAACAACTTCATTCGCTCAGAAATGCAGTCTTTGCAGTGGTACTCATAACTTATACCAATGTGAAATGTTTCTGAATAAATCGCCACAAGACCGTTATAACTTTGTTAAAGACAAACACTTATGCATTAATTGTCTTCGCAACTCTCATATGGTTACACGCTGCTCTTCCAAACTTGTTTGTAAAAAGTGTGCAAGGGTCATCATACTTTATTGCACTTTGAAAACCCTACAGTTGCACAGAAACCTGCAATCACTCAGGCAACAGATCAACTTCCCGAACCCACCTGCAACACTACTACAAGTACGTTGTTATCATCTAGATCGTCCAACACAATGACGTTATTAGGCACCGCAAGAATTTCAATTACAGATGGGTTTGGTAAAGTTCAGACAGTAAGAGCACTTGTAGATAGTGCATCAATGGAAAATTTCATGACTGATAAGTGTTGTCGACGCTTAGGTTTAAGAAAATCGAATATTTCAATGAAGGTTGAAGGCTTAGGTCTATCTGCTTCTCATGCGTATGGACAAGTATCGTGTAAAATTAGTCCTCAAGGTAAAACTGTTCCAGAGTACAGTATTGATTGTTTTGTTTTACCAGACATTTGTGGAACCCTTCCTTCATCAAGGATCTCACCAAATAGTTGGCCTCACATAGTTGGATTAGATTTAGCAGATTCGGACTTCGACAAACCTAGCCATATCGATTTATTGTTAGGTGCAGATTTGTTCGCGCGTGTTTTATTAAACGCAACTCGCATTGGGTCACTAGAAGAACCCGTGGCAATTCACACTACCTTTGGGTGGATATTAACAGGAAGGTTCTTTCTTCTGTTACATCTCGTATATCATTAGCTGCACTTGTAGAAGATGCTAACATTACTCGATTTTGGGAACTGGAAAATATTCCAGATTCTAACAAATTATCTCCTCATGCGGAAATTTGTGAAAGGCATTTTGTGGACACTCACAAGCAGGATGACACCGGTCGTTTTATTGTTTTGTTACCTTTCAATGGTCCTGAACCGCTATTTGCTGGCTCTCGGAAATAGCACTTCGAAGATTTCTTTCACTAGAACGCCGTTTGAAATAAATCCTCAACTGTATAATTCGTACAGAGAATTTATGCAGAATTATATCGATAGTGGTCACATGTCTCGTATTGTATCGGATTCAACTCGATCGTCTACATTATCGCCGGTATATTACATACCACATCACGCCGTGTTCAAACCAGACAGTACAACTACAAAACTTCGTGTCGTATTTGATGCTTCAGCCAGCGCTCAAAGTGGAGGGTCTTTAAATGATCATTTACTCGCAGGCCCCCCTCTTCAAAAAGATATCATGGAGTTGTTATTACACTTTCGTTTACATTCTGTAGTTTTAACTGCGGACATTAAGCAAATGTATAGACAGATTCTTATTTCTACTAGCCATCGAGACTATCAACGTATAGTTTGGAGATTTAAGTCCTCGGAGTCTGTTATCGATTATCAGCTAAACACTGTTACATACGGCATCACATCATCACCATTTTTAGCCATGCGTGTAATTCAAGAACTTGCAAAAAGTCAATCGTTACGTTTTCCTATTGCTTCCAAGATTTTAGCATCGGATACGTACGTGGATGATTTGATTACAGGGTGTGATTCGATAGAGGATGGCAAACGACTCGTGTATGAATTAAACCAAATTTGCCAATCAGGTGGTTTTATGTTGCGAAAGTGGAATAGCAACGTGCCAAGTGTCATTGGCCATTTACCTGATTCCGTTCGGTATCAGCAAGCATTTTGTTTGAAGAGGTAAACAATACTTCTCAAAAATTTTAGGACTGCAATGGCAACCATTGAGTGATGTGTTGTTTTACAATCTTAATATCGTTGATCGGCCTTGTACCAAAAGGAATATGGTTTCGGAAATTGCAAGGATCTTTGACCCTCTGGGGTTATTATCACCATTGGTCTTCTTCGCAAAACATTTGATTCAATCTGTATGGATATTAGGAATTGGCTGGGATGAACTTCCTCCCAACAAATTGTTTTAAATGGAATCTGTATCTTCAACAATTACCCGAGTTATTGAAAATTGAAATTCCTCGACGGATTCTTTGCGATAACTATCAAACTGTACAAATTCATGCATTTTGTGATGCATCGGAAGCTGGATATGCAGCAGCAGTTTATCTCCGCTGTGTCGATGAGAAAGGGAACATCCAAGTATCATTGGTCTGTGCCAAATCTAAAGTCGCACCAACCAATCGTATATCATTACCTCGATTAGAATTGTGTGGTGCAGTGTTGTTGTCGAACTTGGTCGAGTATGTGCAAAATACGTATAGAGATAATTTAGTATTGGACGATACATTTGCGTGGTCAGATTCCACAGTAGCATTAGCATGGATTCGATCTTCGTCGTATAATTGGAAGACCTTTATTAGCAATCGTGTCTCGCATATCCAAGAACGAGTGGCTCCATCATCGTGGCATCATATTAAATCACAGGATAATCCTGCTGACTGTGCATCAAGAGGATTATTAGCTGCTGAGCTTGTTAATCATCCTTTGTGGTGGACGGCTCCACCATGGTTACTATTACCTAAAGAGAATTGGCCTGCTCATATGGAACCAACTCTTACAGATCACACTCAGATGCACATTGAAAAAAGAACTTTATCCCTTAATATACACGTTGCAGATAATTTCGTAGACTCGATGGTAAATCAATTTTCAGATTTGCGAAAAATATGCAGGATTCTGGTATATATTTGTCAGTTCATTCGTAACTTGAAAGTTCGTGCAAATTTGGATATTGGAAACTTAGAACAATTATTGGTCTCCCCCGAACAGTATGCACTTCATTTATTAATAAAACGGGTTCAAGAACAAGTTTTCAGTCAGGACATTGATATCATTCGAAAGGGAAAACTTAGTAATAAACAACTTCGACCTCTCAGTCCTTTCCTTGACAGTGATGGGTTGTTAAGGGTGGGCGGCCGGTTGCGAAATGCAGACGTATCTTATGATACAAAATTTCCATTGCTACTTCCTCGGTCACACCGGGTGACAGAGCTCATTATTCGAGATTGCCATACGAAATATTTACACCCTGGACTTAGAACTACTCATTTTTGTTAGTACAAAATTTTTGGATTCTGTCTGCAAAAGGGCTATTCAACAGTGCCTAAACTCTTGTATTCGATGTTTTCGTCAAAACCTATTTCGCTATGCCCTCCTATGGGCGACTTGCCCCCCGCTAGACTTACTGCCGGTAAAGCGTTTCTACATACTGGGGTAGACTACGGTGGACCCTTTTCTATCACCATGAATCGTATTAGAGGTGCCAAATCATTGAAAGCCTATGTTTGTTTATTTGTTTGTCTTAGTACAAAAGCGATACATCTGGAGTTGGCATCAAACCTATCTAAAGAGGCCTTTATTGCAGCTTTACGGCGGTTTGTAGCACGTAGAGGTAAATGCTTGCAAATTCATAGTGACTGTGGAACAAATTTTATCGGAGCATCTCGGGAACTAATCGAATATATGAAGCAGTCATCTGAAACGGAAGGTATTCACTTTGTTTTTAATCCTCCGTCGGCTCCTCACTTTGGGGGAATGTGGGAAGCTGGGATAAAATCTGTAAAGTCCCATCTCAAGAAGGTGGTAGGCGAACAAATTCTCTCGTACGAAGAATTTAACACCATTCTAGTTCAAATTGAAGCCATCTTAAACTCCAGACCTTTATGTCCAATGAGTAACGATCCCACTGATTTTTCATTCTTAAGTCCTGGTCATTTTCTGAACGTAGAACCAGTGTCTGTCATTCCCGACCCTAATGTCTTAGATCTGAAACTATCTTCCTTAAATCGTTGGCAACTGGTTCAACGTATTCAGCAATCATTTTGGAAACGGTGGCATTTGGAGTACCTACACACACTTCAACAGAAAACCAAATGGTTTTCTGCTAATTATTCGTTAATGGTGGGAACGTTGGTGTTGATTCAGGATACTCAAGTGTCTCCATTACAGTGGAAAATGGGACGTATACATACGTTGCATTATGGAAAGGACAATGTTTGTCGTGTGGCTACCGTGGCAACATCCCAGGGACTATTTAAAAGGCCCGTGGTAAAATTGTGCCCTCTCCCATTCCAGAGGCAACTTAGTATTATAGTTAGTATATTAGGGTAAGTTAACTTTTAAATTTACGATTATATATATATATTTTTTTTTTTGCTCGTTTAGACACACTTAGAAAATAAGTTCCTAATACTTATTTTGGTGGGCGGTATGTTAAGGCTTTATAAGTATTTTGGTTGTAGTGTAGTATGCCAATCACAATTAATTTAAGTCCTTAAACTATTCCCACCTAGAAACCCTCCATTATCCCTACCTTTAGTGCAACGACATAAAGGGTTGGTAATGTACGAGTGGACGACAATTCAACTTCGTTCTCGCTTGGCTTTGGTTCGTGATTTAGTTCGGTGCATCGAGCATCAGTAATTAGCAACAATTAGTGAACATTATACATACAGTCCATAATTATCTGATAGCAGTGCAAGTACAATCAACCACTACAACCAGTGAAAGGTAGGTGATATATTCCTTTAAATTATCATTTCCTTTGTGTGATTGTAAATGCAAATTAACATTTTGATTAACAACAAGTGTTCCGTGTTAAAATAAAAGTAAAATCGTTTTTCTCGAGGGTGTATTCCTTTAGAATTTTAATTATTTGTGACTCATTGTCGTCTTTGGTTATTTGAACTTGGTAAATTTTCTTGTTATCCACTTTCGTGTATTTTACAGGGTTGGGATTGTTTAAAACTTCTGTGATTATAAATTGATTGGGCTTCATGTCTATAGCTTCGTTTAAAATTTTAATTGCGGTTTCCGGTTCGTCATTTTGTGTCGAATGTATGGTTTCCATTTCTTCTGGGTCTTCTCTAATTTCGGTTTCGTCTACGTTTCCTATTACTAATTCGGTTTCTAGTGCGTTAAGTTGGATTCTACTTAAAGCGTCTGCGTTATTGTTGTAAATTCCCTTTTTGTATATGATTTCATAGTCATATTCTTCTTGTCTGATTCTCCATCTTTGTAATTTCGAGTTAGGTTCTTTGAGTTTGCATAGCCAAACTAATGGTCTATGATCGGTGTATATATAGAATTTCCGTCCGTATAGATACGGTCTAAAATACTTTGTTGCCCAAATCATGGCTAACAATTCTTTCTCTATCGTACTGTATCGTTGCTCTGTTTCGTTGAGGGTTCTGGATGCGTAACTGATGGGTTTATCGTTACCTACTGTTCCTTGACTTAATACTGCGCCTAAGGCTACATTTGATGCGTCCGTTGTTAATAGGAATGGTTTCGAAAAGTCTGGGTATTCTAATACGGGATGATTTGTTAAAATGCTTTTGATTTTATCTACTGCTTTGATAAGTTCTGGGGTATGTACAATTTTGTTTCCCTTTTTTAAACAATTGGTTAGGGGCTTTGTTATTTGAGCATAACCTTTTATGAATTTTCGGTAATATCCGCTAAGGCCTAAAAATTCTTTAATCTCTTTATTCGTTTTGGGTATGGGGTAATTTAATACAGCGTTTGTTTTGTCGGGGTTCGGCATCACTCCTTGGGGTGTTATTATGTGTCCTAAAAATGCTACTTCTTTCTGTAGAAATTCGCTTTTATCTAGTTGTACTTTAAATTTTGCGGTTCTTAATCTTTCGAACACTTCTCGTAATCTTTCTATGTGCTCCACTAATGATGTTGAATACACTATTATATCATCTAGGTACACAAGGCATTTTTCGTTGTGTATCCCTCGTAGTATGTTATCCATTACTCGTTGAAAAGTTGCGGGTGCGTTCTTCAGTCCAAATGGCATCCGTTTATACTCGTAGTGTCCTCTAGGTGTGCTAAAGGCTGTTTTCTGTGTATCTCCTTCTTCCATTTCCACTTGATGGTATCCTGATGCTAAGTCTAGCGTCGAAAAATATTGGCACTTGCCTAACTTATCTAATATTTCGGTTATATTCGGTGACGGGTGTTTATCGTCTACCGTTTTTTCGTTCAGTTTGCGGTAATCTATTACCATTCTGTATTTTCGTTTTTCTGATGCGTCTAGTTTCTTTGGTACTATTAGTACGGGGCTGCTCCATGGTGAATTGGTGTTGTATTATATCTTGATCTAATAGATCGACTACTTGTCTGTCAGCTTCTTCCTGACTTGCCTGGGGTAATCTGTATGCTTTGGTGAATATGGGTTTGTTGTCCGTTAGCTCAATGTTGTGTTTAACTGTATTTGTAAATGTTAGGGGTATTCCTTCGCAATGGAATATGTCGCGGTACTCGTAACATAATTTTTGTATTGCTTTTTGTTCCTCGTGATTTATGTCGCGGTTAAATCGGATATTATTTAAATTTTGTCTTAACATTTCGTCGTTTTCTGCGGGGTTGTAATTTTTGTTTAGGTTTTCGTCTATTTCCATTTCATTAAAATTTAATTCTTCTACGTTAATCGCGTTTGTTAAAGATAGTTCTACGGGGTAGTCATTTGAGTTTAATATGATCGTTGTGGCGTAATTGTCTTTTATCTTTACTATTGCGGTTGGGGTTTCTACTACTTGTTGAAAAGTTATGTGGTTTATTATTCCTAAGTTATTATTTGAATTTACGGGGATTCTTTTTTTTTTTCTGTTCGGGGTTCTAATGTATATTTTTTGTCAATTTGGGTGTTTTGAAATTTGATGGGGATACGTTCATATTTGGTTCCTAATAATCGGTTTTTGATATCTATGTTGGCTCCTAATTTTCTTAGAAGGTTCATTCCTAATAGTCCATCATATTTGTCATTAAATTCAAATATGCAGAATTTATGTTTCATCTTTACGTTAAAGGTTTTTGGTAAAGGTATGTTTGCTACGAATTGGTGCAGGGTTGTTTGATGGGCGGTTTTAATTTTGAAGGGTTCTCTTTCTACATAGTTTAGATAATGTTTCTTTACTGTTCGCGGACTTATTAATGTTTTTGAAGATCCGGTATCGATTAGTAATTTAAATTCAGCGTGGGGTATTCCGATATAGGGTAATACAAGGTGATTCATATTATTTAGATTTATTACGTTAGGTCGTTTATAAAATGGTCCATTTGAAAATTTGAACATGTGTTCTCTTTGTCGTCCTTCTCGTAATTTTCATATGGTTCTTCGCGTTCATTATGGTTTGATTGATTTTGTTCATTATTCGTACACGGTTGATTGTTATTATTCTGGCCATCTTCATACTCTTCTACTTCTTGATGAAATAGCTCTTCTGAAGTGAAAGTGCGTTTTTGATTGGGGTTTGGTCTAATGTGTGTTATTTTTGTGTTGGGTCTGGTGTTACCAGATGAGGTATTCATTGGTGTAGGTTTGTAATAGTTATTGGGATTATTAGTGTTTATCATCGGTGAGTTTCTGTTAGGATTCGCGTTGAATGTTGGTCTTTGTTGATTTATATTTTGATTGAATCTTGGTTGAAATGCGGGTTTTGAAAAGTTCGAGTTAAATGTTGGTTGATATGTGGGTTTTGAAAAGTTCGGGTAAAACGTTGGTTTTGAGAATTGTTTGTATTGGTTGTTAAAGTTTGAGTTATTAAAATATGGATTATTGGTTCGCGTTTGGTTTGTTTGTGCATTGAATGGGTTAAATTTTTGTTGTGGATTTATTTGTCTTGCGGGTTGTATAGTTTTCATTGGCGTGTAGCTTTTATTCGCGTTGGGGTTATATAGTCGGTTTCTATAGTACATTACATTCTCTTCTTCGATTATCATATTCATTGCTTCTTCTAAGTTTTGGGGATGTTGAAATCTAATTTTATCTGAAAGTCTTTCGGGTAGTGCATTTAGATAGGTATCTAATGCCATCTCGTCGTACATTTTTGTTTTTAAAAGTCTTACGTTTGGGTCGGTTTCTTCGATTTTGAGTTTTGTCAAGATTAAGCTTCTTACATCTTGGCATTTCATTTCAAATTGATAGGGTGACTGGTTGTGTTCCATTCTAAGGTTGGTTAAATCCCTTATTAAACATTTTAAGTTCCGTTGATCGCCGAAATATGCAATTAATATGCGTTTGTACTCTTCCCATTGGTCCACGTCCTCGGGACTTGCAATTAATGTTAGTACCCTTCCGGTAAGTTTACTGATAATAAGACGGATCAGCAAAGTGTTACTTTCGTTATCTCCCGGTTTGTAAAAGGTTTTTAGGAATATTTCAGAGGCTGAAATATAGTTGCTGAGTTAACATTGGTCATTCCCGTTAAAGCTGGGGATCATTTCGAGGTACAGTTTCATTTCATTAGTCATCTTGGCTGGGGTAATATTTGGGTCATTTTAAAAAAGTAAAAAAAAATTTATTTTTTTTTTGAAAAAATTTGGATTTATTTTGTGGTTTTTTGGTGGTATTTAATGAGTTTTACGCTTGGTATTGGTTTGGTTGAGTTTACTTTTGATTTGCCGATTTTTTAATTTTAATTTCTGAAGTTTCAATAGGCTGAGTAGTTTTTGTGGTAATTTATCGGGTTTGAATGTTTTGCGTTAGTTGCGTCAGTTAAAACTTCTCTATTTTTTAATTATGTCGATTTTAGTTAGGTGCGTAATAATTATCTCTTTGGTTTATGCGATTGTAAGGTGTCTGCAATGCTTACAATGTTATGATCTGCTACAGGATGTTGTTAGTTACTTAGTTGCGTTTAGCGTCTTTATTATAGTTATTTTTAATTATACTGTGGGTGTTATTCAGTACTCGCTGCGATTTTATACAATGAAATTTGTGCTTCGTCAATTTACTGTAATATTTAATTAAAATTTTCACGTTTGAATGCGTTCTCAGTACCGTAATTATTTATCCTTCCTGAGTAATTTTAAATTGATACTTTATAAAGTTTCTGTTCGTAATTTTATGCTGCTTTAATTTCACAATGATGAAAGGTTTCGCGATGTATTTAAATAGCTTTTGATGTGATTTATGATTAGATTTTATGCGTATTTATTCAAGGTTACATTTCATTCACTTTTGAAGATGATACGATGAGTGTTGGTTTTGCGTTCAATTTGAAATCGCGCTTCGTTATTTCTTGTATTAAGATGTGGTTTTTAATAATAGATTGCAAGTTGTCTATTTATGGATGGTCTTCGCGTTTGAATAGTTGCGCTGTTATTAGGATTTCGGTTTTAATTGCTCGTGGTTTTAGCTTTTGCTTTTTATTCTCGGTGTATTTAAATTATTTTCATGGGCCAGTTAATTCTTTTATTGTGGGATTAGAATTCGTTTCTTGCGTTAGTTAAAGTTGTAGAATTAGAAATTCTAAAAAAATTTCTTGCGTTAGTGTTAAGATTGAATCAGAAATTCTAAAAATTTCTTGCGTTAGTTAAGATTGTTGAATTAGAGGTTTAGTTTTGTTTCTAAAAAACGTGATCTAGTCTCTTGTGCGCTCTGCGACTTTTTTAATTGTCTCTAGTTTTTTGTGTCTCAGAATAGTTTTTCTCAGTTCTTTGTCTCAGAATTTTTTTGTTGTCTCAAGTTTTTGTAAATATTTCTCATATACAAGTAAAATAATAATAAAATTTCAATAACAGCTTGAAGATAATCTCTAGCAATTGCCAAGTCGATTATTTTCAAAAATGGCATAAATTAGTTGTAACAATAGTTAATATACATATATAAATCATAAACTAGCAAATATCAAATGTCTTTGTTAATAATAAAATAAATTTCAATTGGTTTAGGAAAATGAACTTACACTAGTTGCTTTGTTGCTTTCATTGATTTCTTTCTTTGTTTCTGTTTTTCTTTTGGTTTCTTGGATTTGATCTATGCTTGTATCGCCTCCAATTTTTCTTTTGTTGAATTTGAACTATGCTTGTTTCTCCTTCAACTGCTGGACTTGAACGATGCGTGTTTCGCCTCCAACTTTTGTTTTGTTCTGCCAAATTCGGAATTGAAATTCCCGGACCACCAGTTCCTCGAAGTTGGATTTGCTAGTGCCCTTTTGACATCCGTTACGACTGCGCCAGTTAAGGTTTGTGGCTTCGAGCGGTCCTTTTTAAAAAGACTTCTTTGAACGTTAACACATTTATTTGTTTTAACAGAAATGAACAATGGAATTTTACAATCTTGAATTCATTATTCTAAGTCGAAATAGTTAATACTTAATTGTACAGGTTAGTTACCGACGGACTGGAATGTGAAAGCTGAACGTTGATGAACTGACCGCGAGTGGAGCTCCCGGTCCTTTTATAATCTCCCTACCTCTTTACAATTCTGTGGGAACTTGCAGACGTAATGTCTGCTTACACTTGACTCTATTCATGATACATAGTTGCTATCTTAAAAGCTATTCATAATTACAATGTTGCAGGCTTATTCTGCGTAATCTCGGTACGTGACTTCCTACGACCGTCTGTGACCTGACCTCTGCAGTGTCACTTATCCTTGGGCTACTTTGTAGCGCTTCCATTCGTGGGAACTGAAATAATTGTAATAAATTGTAACAATTTGTCTTTTATGACATTGTTGCACATTTCCTAATATTTCCTAATAACTTTCTTACGTATTAGTTTTATATAGGTATAACAAATGGGGATCACATAACTCGCGTTGTTTTAAATTTTGCGAAGTTTGGCCTATGTAACTTTGATTGCAGTCAATACAATTAATTTTATATACTATATGTCTTTCACTAAGAGCTTCTAATGAATCTTTGTTTTTGAATAGATTTTTTCTGATTGACAAAATATTTTATTAACTATTTTGATATTAAATTTCTTAAAGGTGTCGCATAATTTCGGTATTAGTTGTTTTATGAAAGGAAGAGATTTGTATGAAGAATTGTGTCTATTTGTATTTGTAGTTTATTTTCAGTTATTGTTTTACAAAATACGCCTTTCCATTGTAAATTGCTTCATATAACGTGTATCAAACCATTCCATGTAAGAAGACTCGTCATTATTATTACGTCTTCAGTCCTATAACTGGTTGCAAGTGTACTTCCATCGTTACCTATTCTGAGCTAACCTACACATTTCCCTGAAATCCCCTCAGCCTACAACTTTCACTATCTGCGTGAAATAGTTTTATCTAGGTCTACGTCTACCTTTACCTCTCTTTTTTCATATCTCTGCTTGCTATCTATCTCGCACTATTTCCCAATGCCTTAGAACGTGTCCTGCCCTTGTATTTCTCGTATTTTTTACTGTTTTCCACATATTTCTTACTTCTTTTACAATTTCTAGAACCTCTTGGTTCTTAACTTTGTCTGTCCATGATATCTACATCATACGTCTGTAGTACCACATTTCAAAAGCTTCTATCTTTTTCGTGTCCTCTTCTACTGTTCAAGTTTCACAACCATACAGTGCTGTGCTCCACATATGATTTCAGCAATCTTTTCTTTGCTTCCACGCATGTTGTCTTCGAACATAGTAATTGCTTTTTCTCGTTAAATGCAGCACGGCTTTGTGCTAAATCTTTGTTTTATATCTT
The DNA here is from genome assembly GCA_036346225.1 of Platerodrilus igneus. NCBI lineage: Eukaryota > Metazoa > Arthropoda > Insecta > Coleoptera > Lycidae > Platerodrilus > Platerodrilus igneus. The sequence continues at coordinate 6,892,970 of JARFIW010000507.1, read as the reverse complement.
TTACACTGTTCCCATCTTGCGTTATTTGGCTTCCTAGGTAGCAGACATTTTTATCCCCTTGTAAGTTGTCGTTTCCTATTTGTATTCTAGTATATGATTAATTTTCCCCTCCTTTTCATACTAGTTTTTTTGTTGATTTTCATACCGTATCTCTCTGTAGAACGGTTTCCATTTCGTTAAGAGCTGCTTCTAACTCTTCTTTGCCAGATGGTAATACCGCTATATCATCTGCAAATCTAAGCATATCAATATTTTGTCCCTGCATAACAATTACAAATGTCTTCCTGCATTTGGCAGTATTCGTTGACTCTTTGATATACAAGTGAAAAATTATCGGGGATAGGGCACATCCCTGTTTTACCCCTTTCCTTATATTAACTTCTCCACGTTCCTGCTCTAATTCTGTTTTTGCCGTTTGCTCTTTGTTTAAGCTATGGCCTATCCGTCTATCCACAAAACTCATTCCAATCGTTTTGAGTATTTTGAACATTTTTTTCTTTTTACATTGTCGAATGCTTTTTCCAAATCTACAAACAATATATGACGCTTTCTCCCTATTGTCTTCTCCATTATCACCCTCAGAGCTAAAATAGCCTCCCGTTTTCCTGTTTCGCCTAAACCCAAATTGATCTTCTCCTAGTATTTCTTCAACCCGTTTTTCCATCCATCTTTGTATAATTCTAGTTAATATATTTGACACGTGTGTTGTCAAACTTTTTGTTTGAAAATATTCACATCTATCTGTACCTCTCTTTTTTGGTATAGTGACTTTGATGTTATGCTTTAAATTTTTTGGATATCTTGCCCATCTCATACATACAGCTTACAAGTTTGAAGAGGCGCTCTCTTACTGCTTGTCATGCGGCTTTTAGAGTTTTTGCTTGCACTTTATCTATATCCGGTGCCGTACCATTTTTCAGGCTCTTTAATGTTAATTCAAACTCATCTCTAAGTATAGGATATCTCAAATAATGATGTCTCCTTCCGCATCCCTTATATTTTTATTATACGATTTTATAACCCTAAAACTCATTTCAATTAGTTTGTATTCTTCGTCTGTGTTTTCTGTTTTCAGCTTACTTTGTACCTGTTTTAACATTCATCAATCCATTGTGCTTTACCTTTCCTGCATTTGCGAATAATTTCCCATTTTATGGCTTTGTATCTCTGTTTTCCTGCTTAGTCTGGTCTGTTTTTGTATTTTCGTCTTTCTTTTATTAAATTCGGTATGTCCTTTGTTATCTACAGTTTCTAATTTTCTTTTTGTTTATTCCAGAGTATCTCTGACCGCCATGTCTAAGCTGGATTTAATGTAATTCCATTCTGTTTCTACTTCCTTAGTATCAGAAATTTTTCCGATGTCTTTCAGCAATTCATTTGCCTTTTTCTCAACTCTTTCGTGAATTTCTTCTCTTTTGTTTCTCAAGTCGAAGTGCCTTTTACCATTCTTTTTTTTTCAAATTTTTTATGATGTTATGGTCAGTGTTTATATCTGCTTCTGGGTAGCTTCTACAGTTTTTTTCTTGATTCCTAACAAGAATGTAATCTATTTGATATCTTCTTATATCTCCTGGCATCTTTCAAGTGTGTCGCCCTCTTCCAGCATGATGTTGAAATAATGTGTTTGTGATGATTAAATTGTTTTTGTCGCAAAATTTTACTATCCTTTTTCTTCTTTCATTTCTCGTGCCTAAACCAAATAAACCTACTACCGTTCGTCCCTGCCCTCACCTACCACTGAATTATAATCTTCCATAATTATTAAATTTTCTTGTCCTTTTACGTATCTTAGCATGTCTTAGATATCTTTGTATTTCGCTTCTATCTTTTCTTCACTGTAGCTAAAGGTGGGCATGTATATTTGTATTATTAGAGTATATACCGGTTTAGATTCTAATCTAACCATGAGTGCTTTTTCGTTCTTTTGTAAGTAGTTTTCTACACAGTGTTCTATCTTTCTTCGCATACTTCTCCCTCACATCCGGAGTTCTTTCTTCTGATCATGTATGAATTACCCTAAAGTTTCCACTCCAGAAATCCTCCGTCTCTGGCCACCAAACGTCGCTGATCCCTACTGTGTCTAGCGCTAACCTATCCACTTCCATTTTAAGTTGCCTATGCTTATTTACTTGCTTCATATTTCTGACATTCCATGCTTCGACTCGCAAAATGGTCCTAGCTATTCTTTTAAACCTTCTGATTACTTCCTGTGAAGTAGTTCCCTCCCGGAGATCCGGATTGGGAACTGTTTTAACTCCGAAATCTTTTACCCCAGAGGATGGCATCGTCTTAAATAACAATTTAAGTACGCCGTGTGTGCGCGCGCGCGCGTGTATGTGTATATAATATTAATTAATACGATGAAAAGTAGCTTAAATTTTTATGCAAAGCGTAAATGATCATTTCAAATTGAACTGTAACCTGCGGCTTTGACCTCCGATGCGTTAAGCAACTGCACCATCCGAAGAGGTGATGACAATTGGAAAGATATGCCAATCTAAATCATATACGAAATTATACATCAACCTAACTTTCAATTACGTTTTTTGGCATTTTCGTCAATTATATCCGATAGTGTCAAGTTATCTTATGTCAGATATAGACAGGAAACAATGCTCAAATTCGCGGTTTTAAACCAAGTATTAATTACAAATAATAATAACTTCACAAGGCAAACTTATTTTCAATGTTATATTAGTTAATAAGATGAAAGAATAACTTAGACTTTTTGCAAAGCCTAAATGATCCTTTCAAATCGAGCTCGTAATTAAAAGACGGAAAATATAAGGTGCCGGACAGAATTTGACCCTTTGGCTTTGATCTCCAATGCGCTAACCAATTGCGCCTCCCGGACGGGTGATTACTATTGGAGAGATATAGAAATCTAAATCATGATCGACAAAAATATCAAACATAATTGAAAGTTGGTTGATATATAGTTGTGTACACGATTTAGGCTTTATACACAAAAAGCGCGAATAAAAACAAATATTCACTACAAACAATTTTGCAATGAAATTTAAGAGAATTGAGCATTACTGAACGCAAGATTTTCTTCACTTCAGTTCAACTTTGCAAACATGTACTTACTACTTATTTGATACTCTAAACAGTGTGTTGTAATATTTTTCATTTAGTTCATTCATAAACAAAAGAGGCGATCTTTAAGTACAAATACGTTTTTATTCGAAGAATGTATAAAATTAATGGAATGGACTTACAGTTTTGCGACGAGTTAGGAACGAACATCAAGTCCTATGTAGAAACCAGTTTGTTACTGTAAACAACCAATATTTTATCCCCTTCACTTGTGACCTACTATCTTGAAATATGCAAAATCGAGCTTCGTAAACTTTTCAATTCAAATATAATGATGCGATGTGTAAATGTTAAATTCAAGTGATTACTAATTCAATAATCCGGCTCGAAGAACTAATGTTTAATACGTCAAATGTTGATATTAAATTAACTAACAATGCACTGCATGCAGAACTGTATATAATTATTTATTTTTTATGAGCTTGAGTATATTTACAAATGAAAAGCAAACACGAATGAGTGTGTACTAGAGATGCCCGGGAACGACTGAATATGATGGTTAAACACACCTACTTCATAATTAGAGGGCAGATGTAAAGTCTTACAAAAGTAAAACATAACGTAAATACTAATTCAAAATAAAGTATTGAACAAACGTTCAAATAATAAGAAAACTGCATATTATTATGCTTACTTTAAAAATGTATAGCTTTTTGCTAAATCTTCTATACGTTTGGGGAAATTTTTGCAAGTCTTACTACAGCAAATATGCAGCGAAGGACAAATGCACTTAAAAATAATAATTCCCTGGTAAACAATCTTTAGTTTCGATGAAACCGAATTTATCTAGCCCAACATGACATTGTACAGGAAATTGGAACTTTTCAAAACTATCTAAAACTATTTTACGTAAACGTTCAGCTATAGATGCTGGATTAGGTTCGCATTTTTCGTCAAATACTGTAACCAATTCTCATAAAGTGGTTAACATTTTATTGAGATTTGGATCAAAGTATTTAACTGCAATACACGCCGTTTTAGTGGCAGTAATATTAGTGCTATAACATTTTCTGCTGATGCAGGCTTAGAATTTTCAGATTTTTGGTTTTGACGGAATTTAGATGCTTTTTATAGGAGACAATTTGGTAATAAATTTCAGTGTTGCAGGTTTCACATTTTCCTTTATATTGTTTGCTTGTGCGTCTAAACCATGCTTTGAATTCAGGCATTTCTGCCTGAGAGTGTTTAAATTTCTGAAAATGAAATGATTTTTTGCTTACCATAAATACTATTATAATTATTTCAGGTACCTATTTATACTCGTTTACTTGAGCTACGTGTGTCATTTTTCGATGAGGAAATGTTTGACATCCACTTTAAGTTTTGCTGAGACTAACACTAGTAGTAAACCGTATAATATAGTTATAATAACTTAAACAAAAATTTTCAATAAACAATGCATATTCTACAAATTACGCAGCAAAAAATACTTAAACGTAGTAAAGAAAACCTAAACCTTCTTTGTCCATATAACATTAAATAAAATGGTACTAGTTAAATGGGAATGTGATTTCCCTAATCATTATTGGAACTACAAATGATGACCTGTAGTAATTAGTAATGTTTTTCGAACCGTGAGAAACGAAAGATACCATGTGATATGAATGTTTACGAATTTAACACATTTGCATCCATTCCTACACCACAACGGATATGTATCTAAAACTGCATTTGTATTTAATAATTATAATTTATAACTATGCTATTATTGAAAACAACAAAATTACGGTTTAAATTATTGGGAGCTTTATGACTAATGATAGGAAAATTAATTTTGTTGTAGTAACTTTTGGCCTGTAAAACAATTAATCTATATTTCGTTCAGACATTTGGACCGTAGACCCAAGTTGCCGTATTTATACGGTAAAGACCGTATAATGGCAACACTGCGAAGCTAAACCGCAAGCACGCGTAAATGGGGGTTTCGCATTTCCTTCCTCTTATGAGATCAACATCTCTTTTTGTTTATCACTAACATTTTTTTGCCTCCATACATTTATTTGTTATTCAATTATGAAAAAACCGGTTGGCCTATTTGTTTTTTATATAAAAATAAATGTTCCTGTAAGAACTAGATTTACTTGCAGTTGGCGAAATGCATTTTAAACCCCACATATTTTGTAAAGAATCTAAGCAAATAACTGAGAGAAACTGCTTGTAAACAAAACAAATTGTTGGTTTAAGTCTAAATATAAAACAATATTCAATACATATATGGGTAATTCTACTTAGAATTTATTCAAATGTATTATTTTTAAAGAAACTTCGTTTTGGATTGCTATTTCTAAACTTAGTCGCCAGTAAATTACAATAACAACAACTTTGGTGTTTCTAAGGAACAGTGTTGTTAATATAATGCATTTATGGGAATAATACCAAATGAGTGTTTGTTGTAACATTTACTATGTCAAAACAAAAATTTCCCAACACGGCGATCTTTTAATTTTTGGCGTTCATTTTCAATATTCCAAATTAAAATTGGTTTGTAATAACAATTTTTCTTTTTGACTGGTGTACGAAATACAGCTCGAATTTAATAAAGTTAAACTAATGACAGTAAAGCAGACAGATCAATTAACCGGAAAGATTTAGACAGATCAAAATCAAAATCTTAACCGTAACAAAAATGCGTTTTGCATAGTTATTCGACCTTAAAATTCTCCAAATTTTCATTCGAGGTGAATCCAACACAGCAGACATTTGGCGGGTAGAAATATAAGGATTATTCTTAACCTAAAGAAATGCGAAAGGTTTTCCAAAATGTTCCTTTTATTTTACTAACCTCATTTAGAATATCTTGTCTCTTTTGTTCTCTAACTCGATTCCCTATTTACTGCGTGGTTTTGTAAATGAATCATGTTGATTAAATTTTCTGTCCAGCTGAAGAAAATATGTATGATGGGATTGATGTCGTTCGGGATGTTTTTGAAAGTATTGTACTAGTATGCAACCAACCATACTCCTAACTAACCGACCAATAAGCACGCTGCACCCAAATAAATAGCATGCACGCATAAAGCACCCCTCGATTAATAACAAATAAGACGGAAGTTACCAAGCTCCTCGTGAACTAATGTTTTTCTTTCAGATTATCTCATTGTGGCCACCAAATGTAATGGGGTAAAATGAACTAAATTCTCGCAACACTATGGGCATGATCCCATCATAACACCACTTTGACCCGCTCCACTTCCAAAGCCTCAACTCTCAGGACCACCGTATAGAGTACGTGACGCCAACAAACACACCAGGATTGGGAATATTACATCATCAAACCGCTCCAATTTCTACCGACCAAAGAATTCATTCATACGCCAGCGTCAGCCGCTAGTTACAGAAGCTTATGGATTACAGACTTTCACAAGGTGTCGCATTGCATTCAGCGCAACCCGGGTCAGTGATACTATTCTCTATGGACAACATTACGTTTACAACACCAGGCCCTCATCTTGGTAAGATCACCTCCTCCCCCCTCAACGCCAAATTATTTTATTTTCTGTGTAGCATCTGATTGCACCAACATTGCACCAAATAACACCACAAGACTTATAGCTAGCACACAAAAACTATGTCAGTTATTACAGTTTAAAGTTGGGGGGGGGGCTAAGGTGATGCCAGCCCCCCACTACACTTTTTTCAAATTTTTCTCTTGCACCTGATGGCACTAACATAGCACCACATAGTACCACCATTTTCACAGCTAGCACCCAAAAATTGGCGTAGATTTATCAATTTAAAGTTTAGGGCCCTAGGCTACGTCAGCCCCCCCCAACCCCCACTACATTTTTTTCAAATTTTTCCTCTTGCAACTGTTAGAACTAACATAGCACTACATAACACCACCAGTCCCATAGCTAGCACTCAAAAAATGACGTACATATAGCATCTTAAAGTTTATGCCCTTAGGCGATGTTAGCTCTCCCACTCCACTTTTTTTAATCTTTTTCTTGCACTTGCTAGTACTAACATAGCACCGCATAGCACTACCAATCGTATAACTAGCACACAAAAAATGGCGGAGATATAGCAGTTTAAAGTTTAAGCTTTTCTCTTGCACCTGCTAGTGCGTCAGCGACCCCCACACACACTTTCTTGAAATTCTTCCTTTTGCAACTGATAGAACTAATATAGCACTTCATAGTATCGCCAGGCCCATAGCTAGCACTCAAAAAATGACGTACATATAGCAGATTAAAGTTTATGCCCTTAGGCGGTGTTAACTCTCCCACTCCACTTTTTTTAATTTTTTTCTTGCACTTGCTAGTACTAACATAGCACCGCATAGCACCGCATAGCACCACCAATCATATAGCTAGCACCCAAAAATGCGGGAGATATAACAGTTTAAGGTTTAAGCTTTTCTCTTGCACCTGCTAGTGCGTCAGCGACCCCCCACACACACTTTCTTGAAATTCTTCCTCTTGCAACTGATAGAACTAATATAGCACTACATAGCACCACCAGTCCCATAGCTAGAACTCAAAAAATGATGTACATATAGCAGCTTAAAGTTTATGCCCTTAAGCGATGTTAGCCCCCCCCATTCCACTTTAAAAAAAATTTCCTTGCACTTGCTAGTACTAACATAGCATCGCCAATCATATAGATAGCACCCAAAAAATGTGGAGATGAAACAGTTTAAAGTTTAATCCTTTCTCTTGCACCTGGTAGTGCGTTAGCGACCCCCACACACACTTTCGTGAAATTTTTCTTTTTGCAACTGTTAGAACTCATATTGCACTACATAGCACTACCAGTCCCATAGCTAGCACTCAAAAAATGACGTAGATATAGCTGCTTAAAGTTCATGCCCTTAGGCGATGGTAGGCCTCCACACTCCACTTGTTTTAATTTTTTTTTTGCATTTGCTGGTACTAACATAGCACCGCATAGCACCACCAATCGTATAGCTGACACCCAAAAAATGGTGTAGATACAACAGTTTAAAGTTTAATCTTTTCTCTTGCACCTGCTAGTACATCAGCCATCCCCACACACACACTTTTTTGAAATTTTTCTCTTGCAACTGTTTGAACTAATATAGCACTGCATATCGCCAACAGTTACATAGCTAGTGCCTAAAAAATGGCAAGATATATCGGTAGAAATTTTGGGGAGGGCTAAAATAGCTTGAGTCTCTTGGCAAAATTACAAAGACATGTATTTAGAATCTCAATAGTATCACTAAACGCCAAAAATACCTTGGGAGCAGAATAAATACTTCTCCTTATGTGTTTGAATGATTTATATCCGGATTTGCACCCAGGGACAAAACAACACTTCATATTTTATATCTATAGATAAGTTATAGGCCGCAATTTTACACACAATTGACTATTACAGCTATAAGTACCAAATATGATGATCTTAGTCTAATTAGACCATAATTAGACCTCACAATTTTATAAAAATGCGATTTTAATACTAATACGCCATAAGACATAATAGAAAATCAACCCTCCTTTTCCCTAGCGGCAACATTAGTAACTAGAGATTATTTGTCACAGTTCTAGAGTATTGCAAGGATAGGAAGATTAACGTCCTAAGTAGAGAGGTCCATACTTTAAACCAAATGGGTGAGATATAACAAGTTGAAAAGTGGTGCCACCTTCACTACTCCCTCCCTACACGCTAGATTTTCGCAAGTGACATTATGCGTCCGCATAGCAGTAAAAATTGTGTAGGTAGCTAGATTGGAAAAGATGTTGAAGCTACAGCGGTTTAAAGTTGCGTGGGATAGACCTATATAGTTGTACACACTCCCAAACATCTTTCAGAATTTTTTCCATTAAGTGAATGGCAAAACGTATTATCTTATTTTGTATTTTTTTCCAATTAAATTGCCAATGCGTAAAATCCTGGAGTATAGATAGTTCGTAGCTTGCAGCAACTAAGATATGCCTACAGCACACACCTTTCGCATTTGATTGAATCTTTTAAACAGTAACAATTACCGTTTTAAAGTTTCATGCAATAAATCAACCTAAAATTTGTTGTATTACTTAATCTGATGGAAACAGTGGTGGCGCTATATAAAATTATTTCCGCAACACTACTATACCTGCTTTATTGGAAGATTTGCAGCACTAATTCTTAATGTGCAATTCGGTGTTTTTATAATGGCAGAGGCACGTAGTGATAGAAAGACCATTATATTAGATATGCAACTTGTATGTAGCATACCAAAAGTACACTTGTAGACCTGAATTACATATAATGTTTTCTAAAGCACAGGTAGTTATACGATCTCTCGTGCTATGCGGTGCTATGTTAGTACTAGCAGATGCAAGAAAAAAAATTAGAAAAAGTGGAGTATGGGACTAACATCGCTTAAGGGCATAAACTTTAAGCTGCTATACCTACGTCATTTTTGTGTGCTAGCTATGGGACTGGCGGTGCTATGTAGTGCTATATTAGTACTAACATTTGCAAGAGGAAGAATTTCAACAAAGTGTGTGTGGGGGTCGCTGACGCACTAGCAGGTGCAAGAAAAAAGATTAAACTTTAAACTGCTATATCTCCGCCATTTTTTGGGTGCTAGTTATACGATTGGTGGTGATATGCGGTGCTATGTTAGTACCAGCAAGTGCAAAAAAAAATTAAAAAAGTGGAGTGGGGGACTAACATTGCCTAAGGGCATAAACTTTAAGCTGCTATATCTACGTCATTTTTTGAGTGCTAGCTATGGGACTGGTGGTGCTATGTAGTGCTATGTTAGTTCTAACAGGTGCAAGAGGAAAAATTTGAAAACAATGTAGTGGAGGGGCTGACGTAGCCTAGGGCCCTAAACTTTAAATTGCTACATCTACGCCAATCTTTGGGTGCTAGCTGTGAGAATGGTGGTGCTATGTTAGTGCCATCAGGTGCAAGAGAAAAATTTGAAAAAAGTGTAGTGGGGGGGGGCTGGCATCACCATAGGCCCTCCCCCCCTGAACATTGAACTGTAATAACTGATATAGTTTTTGGTGCTAGCTATGTCTTGTGGTACTATGTGCTGCAATGTTGGTGCGATCAGATGCTATACAAAAAATAAAATAATTTGCTGTTGGGGGGGGGGGGGCAAGGTGATCTTGCCCCCCCATCTTCGTCGTGAAGCCGAAAGATTCAATTTTTAAATACAGACTCGTTTTGCAACTATACAAACTAAAGTGATTTCAGTTCTACTGTTAAAGACATTTTAATTTAATTACGTACACAAAAACATTTGTAAATATTTCCTGTGGGCATAATGTTAATGTATAATAAGTTTATATCGATATTTTAATTTGTAAATAAATGTTATCTGTTACTACGAAGCATTGACAAGGTGATCCCGGACAACCAGAACTCCACAGTATCTTTACTGGCAAGTTGAGAATTTCTATTATATTGATAAAAACACGTGATATCACGTTGTTCCTCGTAATTATAAGACATTTTAATGCTTAAAGGAGACATAAACAACAGTTACAACAATAGTGTAAAATAAAAGTCAACTGTCAAATATGCCAGGAAATAAAAAAATTCTATTTAGCCACAGCCGTCCTACGATAAATGGGTTCTACAAATTGAGACCAAAAACAAATACTGAAATTGCACGTGCCATACTAAATAAAAACATATATAACGCTATTAAAAAATTTATTTTAGAAAAATTCTATACAGACAAATCCATAGACACTATTTGTGGCTAGAAAATGACGTTCCAGAAAAAGATGTCTTAAGAAATGTAATTTGTTTTTAAATATTTTAAAGAGCAAGAACGCTATAAAGAAAAAGTATTTTGAAATTATTAGCGTTTTAAGTTATTTTTGAAAATGGTTTGTGATGTGTCAAATTTCTTCTTTTTTGTGCGACTCATTGCTACGTATCTAGACGTAGCCGGAAGAAACGTAAATACCAGGCTAACTACCAAACGCGGAGAGGGGGGATTCACCTAAATACCAAAAAAACAAGAAAAAAGCACGTTGCCTACGATTATCTATTAACAATAAGAATAAATTAAGGATTCTGTACAAACAAGCAAAAGAAATAAATTAAGCGTTACTATTTCAAAGCAAACAATTATGTGATACGAACAATGTAGTACTTTAGATACGAAGTGCGCATCTCGTATTTTACACAAAATAAAACTAATCAGTAGAAAATAAACATACGAGATCTTTTATCAAGCGTTTTTAAAATTGGACATAATACCTTTTGTAAAATAAACTAATCAGTAGAAAAGAATAAGCCTGTGGGAACTTTTGTCAAACATTTTTAACAATGGTACATCACACCTGTAGAGCGATAATATCGATTCGCAGCAATAAAAATAGTCCTACAGTTTCACGGTTCTTATTACGTAACTACACCAAACGCTGATAAGGAATATTCCCTTGATATTCACAAAAGAAAACAAGTATGTGTCGAGATATTTAGCTTGCAGGCCATTGGGAGTGAATCAGCACTGCATTGCTACGGTCTTTGGGATCTATTTACCCTGTTACCATAACGGCACTAGCGATCTACAGGCAACGGCAGTTGATCTGTGGCAAAGAACAGTTGGGCCTACATAAAAAAGAACCAATTTGGCCTCTAGCTAAGAGCTAAAAAGTGAATCTGATTAGGATGGGTAAGCGCAGAAAAACTCACCGATACACGCAAGATACCTCCTACTTGTCGAACAAAATAACGTGCATCGCTCTTGAGGTACTGGGACGAGTAATGTGGAAAATATTTCAACGCACAAGCTGCAGAATCAAATAAAAAATTGGTTCAAATAACACGAGTTCGAACTGCAATCCTCGCGTAATCAAAGCGCGATTAGCAAACTGGAAAACACGCTATCAAATAATAGTAGGATCCATTATTTTGACAAGTTTTTAGATGGGAAACACAAGAGAAAGCAATTATACGTTATCGGAATGTTTAACAAATTAACGGATACTTAAAACAAGGTATTGACTATTTAATTTATCGAATAAATTCTCGTTTTAAAAGCAAAATGGATTTGAGTTAAAATTATGTTAAAGCGAGTTTATTCTGAACAGGTACACTATATAGGGTATTGTTGGAGAATTTAAGAATAGAAATGGAATTTATTCGAGTGGGTAATGACTTAACCAGGGAGAGAAATAAACGTAACATCATTTTTAAAAAGAGCAAAAGTGCCAAATTTAAACATTGCCTCCATCTTATATAATAAGCGAGATCCCAATAGTGTGACTCCAATTTCGGTCACCCTGTATAACACTTAATTTCTCAATGGTGTAAGTTATTTGAGTCATATTAAACAAAAAGTGTGTACTTCCATTCACTGTAGAAAATTTAGTGATATAAAGTGACATCGTTTGTATTTTTAGATGATTGAAAAAGTACGAAATTAATTTTTTTTTTGTTTTGGTATTTACGTGGTTTTGGATGTTATTCATTTTACTGAATGGCAGTGTTTCCGATTTTGGTTTATTTATATTCAAACGTTTCAAAAACGGATCAACTCGACGGATCTTATAAACAACACGAGCAGAAGCGGCTATAATCCTATAGGTTTTGAGTTCTTCGCGGCATTTGGTAAAAGAATAATATAAGGGATATCTATTTTAAACTTTGTTTAGAAAATATGTCAATACGTATAACCAGATGATTTCTACCAAAATAGACAAGAAACAGATAACTAACTACCTTTTCTATTTTACTTCGAAGCCATGAAGTTGTAATGAAGTGCTTTGATGTACATCTGCGTTTCATTTAACTTTATATTTGATGAAGAGGCTCGTCAGCTTTACTGTCATTAGTTTAGCTTTATTAATTTCGAGCTTTAGTTCGTACATCAGTCAAAAAGAAAAACTGTTATTACAAACGAATTTCAATTTGGAATATTGAAAATGAAGGCCAAAAATTAAAATATCCCCGTGTTTGGAAATTTTTGTTTTGACATTGTAAAGATGTTACAACAAACACCCATTTGGTATTATTCACATAAATGCCTATATTAACAACGCTGCTCCTAATATGCTTGCTTTGTTCGAAATATCCCAAGAAGTTCAACACCAACTGTGGAGCTTGTGCCTCCAAAGATATTTTGCAATATTGAATTCTCATAAGAACTGGTTTTCATTAAATTGAGGATGAAAATAATGAAATAAGTAGTAAAAACGAGGAAGCGATTTAAAGACGATGAAAGTAGGATTAAGGTACGATGTGAATATTGTTATTATCGTCAAATTCATGACACAACGCCAGCCAGTTAAACATCTGTATATGTATATGAAAGAAGTTCCGACGAAAATAATAACGAATTTGTTCTATTTCTAAGCAGTACAAAACAATTACGTATGAGTATTATTGAAGTAACACGCATCATGTACTCACTATCTTTATTATACTCATTAGGAAATTGGTACACATCTTTGAATGTATACCGGAAACCGGATGAATTATTTAACCTGGAATTTTGTAATACCTCGAAAAATACGCATGGTACAAAAAAATTTGCCGAATCGAAACTTTAATGTCTCCGAGGGGGACATCCGCTAGTGTTAAATTACGCCCCCACACCTCCTGTGGGCGGGGTGGGCGACAGATTAGAAATCTTAAATAGGAACCCCTATTTTTATCGCTACGTACGACTTGTCCGAAAACATTTTTTCGATTGGCGGCTGATGGCATTGTAATCGCAAAAAATGGAACAGAAATCAAAAGGATAAAAAAACAGAAATATTTATTTAATATTTTTCGATGGGTTATTCAAAGATGTTACCCCCCCACCAACTCCTGTGAGTGGGTTGGTTGGTTTATAAACTACTTTTAGAGTAACCCAGGAACAAACACGGGGACGTAGTAGTTTTCTGTTTCTTTTGGGGTACGTGATTTCCCCCTGCATCTCGATGTTCCAGTAAACGCTCGATATGGTGACTTTGAATTTCAATACAATTGTCGATCCGCGTTTCAAATGACTGTATACAATCTTTATTAGGTATAAGTGCTACTTTCTACAACTAATGTACAATAATTCTCACAAAATTCCGAATTTAAAGAGACTATTGTTTGACTTTTGTGTTTGTCAGAGGTAAGGCGATGTAACAAATTTTATTAAACGAGTGAGTTAGAGATGCATGTAAGTATTTAAACCTAGTAAGTTTGATAAAGAATTTGAAATCTTAAATAAGAATCAGTGTTTTCTACGCTAAAAAGTACATCCCATTTTTCTGCATTTGTTTAATTCTGGCAAATTTGCTAAACCTGGTCGTACGGACCAGTCACAGGCAAAATCCTACAGACCCATCAGTCTTATGTCCTTTCTCCTTAAGACGATGGAAAAACTGCTTGACAGGCATATCATGCGGAGTGTTTTGGCAACTAACCCATTACACCCGAACTAGTTTGCTTTTAGAGCAGGACATTCAACAGAGTCAGCTGTTCATTACCTGGTTTTCAGGGCTGAAAAGACTCTAGCTAACAAAGAGATCTTTCTATGTGCCTTTTTGGACATTGAGGGAGCCTTTGATAATACATCCTTCAGCTCCATCTCGACGGACACCAGATCAGTTGGGATGGAGGAAACTTACTGCAGGTAGATAGACTGCATGTTAAGTGGAAGGGTGGCAGTCACAGAACTGCTTGGAGATACCATGGCAGTCCAGGTGGCTAGGGGATGCCCGCAGGGGGAGTTTTGTCTCCCCTGTTGTGGAACCTAGTCATGGACGGATTGTTGTGGGAGTTGAGCAGAGAAGGGTTTACCCCGCTGGTATATGCTGATGATTTAGCAGTCTTAGTTGAGGGTAAATACAATAATATTATCAGGGACCGAATGCAAGAAACCCTGAAAATAATAGAGAGGTGGGCAATGGGGGAAGGCTTTCCAGTTAACCTCTAAAAGTCTACTTTAGTACCTTTTACCCGGAGAAGGAAGATTGCGAGCATTATACCCTCTTCTTTAACGGTAACGAAATCGACCTGTGTGGCGCAGTGGTGTACTTGGGAGTCACTCTGGACTCCAAACTCACATGGAACCTACAGATCGATAAGACCGTACGCAAGGCGGACACCTCCTTAGCAATAGTTAGACGCACTTGCATGAAATCTTGGGGGCTAAGACCAAACATGGTACACTGGCTGTACACTAAGGTGGTCAGACCAGCAATAACATATGCAGCTTTGGTAAGGTGGCCCAAGGCTGAACAATCAAACACAAAAATAAAGTTGGGCAGGATCCAGAGACTGGCCTGTTTAACTATTACAGGGGCGATGTGTTCCACGCCCACTGCTGCTATGGAGTCTCTCCTTGGCCTACTTGGTGGTGGTGGGGGAGGCAAGGCTTGGACTATACAGACTTAAGAACCTTCAGTCTAGGGTTATTGAAGATGCGGAGCATACGAGATTGCTTGGGAGAAATTGGAGGCATCTGTTTGAGATACGTTCGGACCAAATGACTCCCTAGCATCCGTCGGATACACTCTTTAAGACTGTTACCCAGGATGTGGAGTGGGAAAAAATGAAGGGTAAATTACCTCCGGGCAGCATGGTCTGGTACACGGATGACTACTCTAATGGCGAGACCGGGTCCGGATCTGGATTCTTTAGGAAGGGACCAGAGGTACGTTTAAGCGTTCCCTTAGAAGCAAACGCTACCGTTTTTCAAACGGAAATATACGCCATACTGCACAGTGTGTGGGAAAGTATAAGAGGTGCCTTTATTAAAAGGTATATGTATATTGTGTCTGACAGCCAGGCAGCACTCAAGGCTCTAACAAGTCATAAAGTATCATCCAGGCTGGTGTGGGAATGTATTGAGGCATTTAATGGACTGGCACAACAAAACTCCGTTACGTTACAGTGGGTGCCAGACCATCAAGGACTCAAAGGAAATGAAATTGCAGATGAACTTGCAAGACAGGGGGCGCAAGGGATTTTTATCGATCTCGAACCTACCTTAGGAGTCACTAAAGCTGCAATCCGTAGCTATATCAGCCAATGAATGTACAACCAATACCAAAGAGACTGGCAGAACATACTAGGACTAACACATAGCAAGGTGCTAGCAAAGGGGCCTAGCAAAAACAGAACCCAGGAACTGCTTTGTTTAAGCAGGGAACAGCTCAGAATCACTGACAGGACACACTTCTGTCAAGGTTCACTTCCAGCGTATGCATAAATATAACGGAGACCTCGAATGCAGACTCTGCTCAGAGGAACCGGAGACTGCAATGCATGTACTATGCCGATGCGAGGCGTTGGGTAGAACGAGGCAGCGCCTATTCGGGCGACTAAAATTAGACACGAAGTAAGTCGATACTCTTTCATCAAGGGACCTGTACTCTATGATTCGGGGTGTAGGCTTTGCAGATTGGGTATAATACTTAACCAGAGTTAGCACAATAAGCTTTTTAGGCTGCAGTGCGGCGGAGCCGTTGGCAGACGCACCTGCCAGGCGGAGTGGTTTTAGTGGGTATGCTGTTTGGAGAGTACCACACTTTGACTATAAAAGCTTTCCACTCCACCGAGTTCGGATAACTATAAAAAAAAAGAAAATTGGCAAATGACGCTTTGATCGACAATTTTAAATGTTGACGGCTACTTCAATTGAAAACAAATTGTTTCAATCTTGCAACATATTTGCAATAAAAATACATGTATGTCTACTTCACTCTTTTATTAAAATTAGTTACTTCGCGTTATCTTTGACAAACACAAACGTCAAACAATACTCTCTTTAAATTCGGAATTTTGTGAGACTTATTGTACATTAATTGTAGAAAGTAGTAATTACACCTAATAAAAATTAACCAGGAACAATTTACTTTGTTACACAATGTGAAAATGGACGTGTTAACCTTCCTTACAAGAGAAAATTGAAATGGTTCTTGTTTATGGAGAATCTGCACGATTCTTGGTAATGCTATCGACCTTTATGCTCAGCATTTTCCGCACAGGCCGCGATCACGCACTTCGTTTTTTGTACTGTCAAACAGTTTACTGCCGAAGGAACTGTTCAACCTACAAAAAGGATGCGTCAAAACCAGTAACTGCAGAAGATAATGCAATTGCTGTATTAATCGCAGTGGCTTGTAATCCTCACGTCAGTACACAAGAAAATCGAAAATCGCTAACATTTTGTCAGTGGGAACTGGAACAAATACAAATGAATCGTAATTTCTTTCGTTGGGTATTATTTTCCGACGAATCAACTTTTAGAAACCATGTAGCTGTTAATCGATATAACACGCATTATTGGAGTATTGAAAACCCACACTGGCTGCGTCAGATTGAGCATCAGCGTCCTTGGTTTGGTCCGGGATAATTGGCGACAACCTCATCGGTTCCCACAGTTTTGAAAGCAATTTAAACGGTGAAATGTACCAAGACTTCCTGGACAATAAACTGCCACAGTTACTTGAAAACGTAAGTTTAGAAGTGCGACGGAACATGTGGTTTTAATATGACGGTAGCCCGGCGCATTATTCGGTAGTAGCACGCGAAGTACTTGATAGTGATTTCCACGGTCGCTGGATCGGTAGAGCTGGTCCGATAAATTGGCCTGCCAGATCACCAAATACGACTTGGTCAGATTTTTTTGTGGAGATACCTGAAAGACAAAGTGTACCAACAACTCGTGAGAATACGATTGAATGAATCAGGAATGCTTGTACACATATTACTAGAGACGTACTTCTCAGTTATATAGTCGTTTGAAACGTGGATCGACAATTGTATTGAAGGTCAAGGTCACAATTACGAGCTACTTGAACAGTGAGAAGCAAGAGGACTCGTTAATCAAGTACCCCGAAGGAAACAGAAAACTACAACTTTCTCGTCGTTGTTCCTAGGTTACTCTAAAGGTACTTTATTATTAACCAACCACTCCACCCACGGGGGGATCGTAACATCATTGAATAGCCCATCGAAAAATATTAAATACGCGTTTCTTTGTTCTTGATTTCTACTCCATTTCTTGCGATTACAGCGCAATTTCTTTCGAATCGAAATTTTTTTCGGACAAATCGTACGTAGCTTTCGACGTAGAATCCGAATCTGCGATAAAAAACAGGGGTTTCTATTTAAGATTTCTAATTTGCCACCCGCCCCGCCCACAGAGTGTGTGGGGGTGGGCGTAATTTAGTATTAACGGATGCCCCTCTCGGAGGTATTACAGTTTCATTTTGGCAAATTTTTCTGTACGATATGTATTTTTCCAGATATTACAAAATTCCAGGTTAAATGATTCACCTGGTATACGTGTATTTTAGATTTAATTAGTAGTACGTGGTGGTCCTTTTTTCGTGGTCCGGCCATATTTTAGCTTTTGTTTTATATTGTGTTGTGTATAATAAACAGTTGTAAATAATATACGAAAAAGATTTGACTGCAAATTAATTTTCTATTCTTAATATTTGAATATTTAATAGTCAGTGTTAGACTGACTACATACTCTTGCATTAACATTTGTGTATTTCATTCTGCAGCTATCGGGAACTTTCTTGCATTGCATTAGAATATGCTTTGTTACTCTCTATCAATCACAATATTTACATTTTCCCCTTCACTTTGTTGTCTTCTCGAATTTCTGTAAAACAACCCACTTCCCATATAATATGGCGCGGTTTAGTGTCTTTAAAGGAAATCACATTTAGAAATGCCTTTTTATCAAGAAAATAGGAACGCACAAATTAAATTGAAATTATTTACTTTGCTATGCAAACTGCGGTTCTCATTTCTATAAATGCAATTTGCGAACAATATAAATTTTAAAAGGAGACATTACTAATGTATTTTAATTAAAGCCTAGTCAAATTAAATTATTGTTGCTGAATTGCATATTAAATAGACATTAGCCGAAATAGTGGAATAGGCATAATATACTTTGGTCTCAAAAGAAGTACAAATATTTGAACGAAACAGCATAAAATGTTTACTTAATTTTTGTTCTTACTTTTAGCATAAATTAGGAGATTTTGACTTGGCCAAAATTTGTCAAAAACTTGGTCAATTGACCCCTGTCAAATTGGCTGCGCTTAAACTGATAACTAAACGAATACAAAAAAAAGGTATGATACTGTATCTCCAAATACCAGTTTTACGTTGTGCTCCCATACATCAACGCTCAAGTCAGCAAGTAGCCAGAAGAAAATATTTATTATTTGATATTTTCCCGATTAATAATAGTAAACACAAAAAATTATATGATATTAACGTTTTGTCTAGATTTTCTCCAGGGAGTATTGGAGTAATTCATTAATCTTTTTTATAATTTTGATATATCGCATTTCGTTTCCAGGAGGCGTTGCTTTGTTATAACTAGGGGTGGGCGATACGGAATTTTGCGTATCGAATATCGATACATATTCTATATGGATATGTATCGATATATCGAATATCGATATATATCGATACGTATCGATACGTATCGATGCGTATCGGTGCGTATCGATACATATCGATTCGTATCGATGCGTATCGGTGCGTATCGATACGTATCGATACGTATCGACTCGTATCGATGCATATCGATACGTATAGATACGTAGCGGTACGTATAGATATATATATAGTGATTCGTATCGGAACGTTTAGATGTGTAGAATAAGTATACATATCGAGACGTAGCCATACCTATCGGTACGAATCGATACGCATCTATAAATTTTTCTACTCTTTCTTTGGGAATAAAATCACAAGATCGTTTTAAAATAATGTATTTACTGACAATTCGATCTTCCACTTAAGATTGTTTGTTATCAAAATAATTAAAGTTTCAAGTTTAATATTTGTGACATAAGTATGTATATAGGGGTGGGCGATACGGGATTTTGCGTATCGAATATCGATACATATTCTATATCGAATATCGATACGTATCGATACGTATCGATATATCGATATTTATTTTTTGCTGTATCGGGGGGGTCGATACGGGGGTCGTATCGATACGTATCGATATATCGATACGCCGACCCAGCCCTAGTTATAACGACAAATTAAATCAAATGTTCCCTTTTGCTCAATACACTTCGTGCAACCCCTGTAAAGAGGTTATGGAAATCTTTTTTTTTAAATATTTTCCAGACGTTCTTGAATTACAAATTCATATTTTAGGGGTACGTATATGGCACTAGGGTAATTAAATTCCATCCCTTATGTTTAAGGGATAGTTTTTGGGATGTGCGTATGAATTATCACCTATTTTTAATTTACAATTATTTTAACAAATTTTTTAAAAACGTGATTCTCCAGACTTTTTTATGCAGAATGGTATACTCGTTTTTGAATAATTTAAAGCAAAAGTGAACATGCATTTTTATGTAACCCTAGCAGTCCTTTAATAAGTCAAGTAAGCTTAGAAGCTTCTTTTATCAACGACACTTTAATATCAATTTAAGTGACGTCTAAAAACAATTGAACTGTTTTAATGACATTTATGATATATTGGAAAGTTCAATTTATAACACGCCGTTTTTATAAAGTGTTTCATATGAATAGTTTGTCATATTCAGGACAAAATATGAAGCATTTTATAAAAACGGTTTATCAAATTTAACTTTCGAACATACCACAAATGTTATTATAATGGTTCAATTATTTTTAGACGTCACTAAGATTTCGTAGAAAGGTTGATATTAAAGGGTCGTTGATAAAACAAGCTTCTATTCCTAAACTCACTTGACTTATTAAAGGACTTTGTTGGGGTTACATAAAAATGCACGTTTACTTTTACTTTAATTTACTGGAAAACGGTAATATTTCTCGAAATGTAACAAGTATACCTTTTTTTACGTAGAATAATAATTTGGCGAAATAATTGCAAATTAAAAAAAACATGATAATGTACACGCATCACTCAAAACTATCCTTCAATCATAAAGGATATAATAAGTTAACATAAATTTAATTACCTTAATGTCATAAATGCATTCCTAAAAATATGAATCCGTTATTCAAAAGCTTCTGGAAAATACTTAATAAAAATTATTTTTATATCACCTCTTTACAGGGTTGATGTATCTCCAATATTGTTGAGTTTAGAAAAGATTTATATATAGAAAAATACGCTTATCTTTAAACTTTCCATCATTACATGTGATTTTCCAATGCTCCACCCGAAGGTACTACATTGGCCAGGAAGCGAGTTTTTTTTACCTGGAAAATTTGGAATTTTGCCGAACCCTTACTGTTCCGAGCAAGGTAGGGATCTTTAACGTGCGTGACAACACTCATACACGGGACCTCCATTTTACCTCTCATCCGAACGAGGGTGTATTTTTGTGAAAAATGCGCGCCTAACATTTTTCAAGCGGACCGTGTCGGGATTCGAACCCGGGACCTTGGGCATAGTAGTCACACACATACCACTACGCCATGGAGCCGCAAAAAAAAAAACTTTTCATCAGCTCTCAATTTCAGTACATAATTCTGGTCCACCTGTATAAGCAGATAATTGGGATTTAAGAAGGTTTCGTATAGACTAGATTAGGGACGATTCCAAAGAAAACAATCAAAAGAATACAAAATTTGTAAAACCGTTGGTGTGCCGAAACATTGTTTAAGAATATTAACTAAAATAGTACATAAAAAGATGCATACTAAAATAGAGAAGGGATTAACTGAATATTAGTTTAGATTTAGAAAAAAGCTTCAAATTCGCACGATCAAAGTATTTAGAAATGTTTTCAAAAGTACTTAGAAATAGCTGGCAGTGAAACTGTCCATATTAGATTCTTCATCCATTAAAACTTCATAACCGTATTGAATTTTACTTACGCCAAATTTCGTATTCAAGTGCAACCTCGATGTTCTCTGAAGACAACTGTTTACTTTCAGTATATTATAATCACCAATTGTGGTAGCAAATATTATTTTATTTTTCATTTATAATAATTAGTACGAATATTCTCACCCTTAAACTTGCTCTTTTTACACAACCAAGAGAAAGCCAATAATAGACTACAAAGGCAAGAGATTTTTTTTGCATTCTCTAATTTATATTTAAAATGCCTTGACATTGCAAAAATAGATAACACCCTTTTTTCAATCCGAATCAGCTTTTATTCTAAGCATGAAAATAAACCATACTCTTGGTCCAATCAGATTTCGTTATAATTCCATGCAAACCTTGAGCTCAACACTTTCCAACCACTGGTCTTTCCATGCTTTCAATGTGTGCTTTAATTCATAAAATCAGTTTTTAAAAATAAGAAGTTGTTTTATTAATTCTAACATACTCGCGTTTCAATAGCACCTGCAACTCTTAAAATTATGGACACCCAATTAAACAGACGTATTTATGTCCTCAATCTTGATTAAGGTGTCTCAAAACTCGATAAATTCACATAATTAAGAGTTGTTTCGTTATCACTCTAAACACCTGCATTATAAATATGATTCCTTGCGTTGTCAATTAATTACATCGACGTTTCTAATGTTTTCTTATCTTGATTGACGTGTCTGGGAACGTGATAAAATTATATCTCTTCAACTTCTATGTTTCTGAAACTTACAAGTTTTTAATTTTCCAAAAGGATAAAATATCCAACAAAATTGTTGACTATGGAAAATGTTTGTAAATATTGTTTTTTTAATGCAACTCTATAGGAGTGCTTAGACTGTATACCAATTACTGCGATTAAAGGTCATACATATTATAGCGTTTGACAAAGATTTCATTTTATAAAATCGAGAAAATGCGAAAAGTAGTAATTTACGTGGCCACTTATTTGCATATAGGACATTGGGAACGTATTATTGAAATGCAATATATAAATGAGTATTAGTTACGTTTAACGCATATAAACATGGTTATAAAAGAAATTTAATTCATAATTAATAATTGAGGAATTGTATTTAAAATATTCCAAAAGGGGTTCCATTTAGTTTTAATAACAAACGATTGCAGAAACGCACTAATTTTAATAAGTTTGAGATCTATAATTGTTAAGAAGTTAAAAATCTCAAGTCAAACCTTTCTATGACACAGAAGTGAATCATCACAGTAGAAAGAAGCCACATAAAAGTAGTACATTATAACAATATGTAATTCCATCATGCGAAATGAAATTAATATAACTTACGTCTGACATCTGAAAGCCCTCCATGACACTGCAAATCAGCCTGGGGATTAATTGTAGCATTTACCTATGCATATATTATTATGATTTAGAATTTCTTTGTGTGAGAAAAGATGAAGCATAATATAATTCATTTGAATGGGAGATTTGTAAGACATTTGGTATAGTATTTTAAATGTTAGGAAAAAGTGTCGTTTGCCCATATTTTATTGCACTGTGAGGAATCATTAATTGCTAAGAATTGCAACTACATTTTAAAACAAGATAAAAAGTTATACCTGTTACGGATAAAAATAAGGGTGAAGTTAATTAATTTTGATTTACCCTAAAGGGCCGGAAACCTCGTAACAGTATAAGGGTGTATCGGCTAATTGCAGTGGTATGGAAAAATTATAAAAGAAAATAAAAAGCAATAAAGAAATAACAAAATAATAAATAACATGGCTTAAATACAAAATTCGACGTTACACACTTAACTTAAAAGGTCTTTCTTTGTTAAAATCGAGGAGCGCCGAACCGTCTGTCATAGCAATTTCTTAAGACACTACATCCATAAAGAAGACAGTTTATCCGTATAAAGCTTCCTGATTTCGGTATTCTACATAATTTTTACTTCATATTCACTTTGCTCAAATATATCTCAAATAACAATAAGTCTGTCATATTTAAATAAATTGTAAAATAAAATGCTTTAATATAATATTCCGACACTGAGGTTGCTGGATATCCTTTATCCTTAGCTGAATTTACCTATTTTCCAAATAAAATGAAATAAACATAAATAAGTTATAAATATACTTTCCAAAAAATAGATTCTTAACTTCAAATTTCGACAGGTATTGTTAAAAGGAAAATATCCCAAAAAGACCTTCAATCCACTCCAAATTTTTTCTGCTTTCATATTTAATTATAAGACATTCGCAAATCCAAGTTTTGGAAATGCTGTTTATAATAAACACAAAAAACCAGTTAAATACCAACGCTTGCTGCATCCTTTCGTTGTCCATTCCAAAATTTCACGTTTTTATACTTATACTAGCCTAAATTTCACCAATGAATCCGGTATTTAAAATCACTATCCACTCAATTTAATAAAATTTAACAAAATATTTAAACTAGATACGATCGAACTATGTGGTCATCATCAGTAGGGTAAAAATTAGCTGTATAATTTACTATATTGTTGCTTTAAACACTATCGAGGATATTCTCCTCACCCGCAGGCTGGTGTTCTCAACAACAAACATTCCACTTGTTTGTTGTTGAGAACACCAGCCTGCGGGCGAGGAGAATATCCTCGATAGTGTTTAAAGCAACAATAAAGTAAATTATACAGCTAATTTTTTTTTTTTCCCCTACTGATGATGACCACATAGTGGTCGAAATACGTATCTAGTAATTTAAATATTTTTTGTGGTTAAGGGTTTTTATTTAATTTTATTTAGATCGTGCCACAGTGTTCCTATAGATTATTCACTATCCACTCCTTTCGTCCCTAATTAGTCCAACCAAATAATTAATTTCATGTTCAATCAATTTCCTATTTTATAAATACCAATCTATTTAAATTCAACCGCACATATAAAATAAACAATATAAACATAAAAGCTCATTGTACTAACAGTTTTCATAACTTTCCGGTTACCCAGAGACCTCTAGTGTTTCATAATTTATTTTATCATTTTCTTGGCCTTTAATTGCAGCCGCCTTACACATCACAACTCAAAATTCCAAATTAATGATGGGATGAACTTGAACTATTCATATCTCAACCCCTTTCAAACGGTCACACCAATAATTCCACCCACAGGTGCATAAAAAAATCCTCGCCTCATGATGCGAAAGGAAGTTCACATATTTTATAGTATGCCGCGCTTTTGATGTCTCAGCGAGACATTCATCTTTATTTTTCCTTGAATCAGCGTTCCGTACAACTCTTTTTCGAACTTTTACCTTGTCCTCATACCACCGCACATAGCACCGCACCCTTATGCCCGCGATCTGTCGTACTCGCGTCTCTACGTTTTCAGGTTACCTATTCATTCTCTATTGTATGTCCAATTCTGGCTTTATTTTCCCCACTCTATATTCTTAGTACAGGGATTCTTGTCATTGCACAATCCTGCTATAGAGTTTATGAAATAAAACGCGAAGAAAGTACCTATATTGTCATGTGGTTTTCTTAGGTTTATAATTGTGTCTTCTTTGTTTGAAACCATATGAATGAATACATGAATTGTATTGTACGAAAAAAACTAATTCACTTGCAACTGCATACCTGTGTATTTTCCTTACATAGCGTCTGGTTGTTACAATGCATTATGGCTGTTACTTTCTTTATGGCAATTGCAACTATGTAATAATAAATTTTATTTATTCAACTGAAATTTCTAAAAGTTCATATTTGGGATGTACATATTAACAAATTTACTGTTACATATTTAATAATTCTGAAAGGGTTATTAAAAAATTACATGCTTCCACTATGAATTTAACGATTATAATTGATTTGTTTACTTTTTCTGGTTTAAAATAATTTATAACTCTGGGCTAAGTTCCAATATGTACTTAACACAGATAAAACGATTATATTTATAGTTTTAAGTTTATGATTTGAATAAACATACTGATCTGATTGCAATGTATTGTTTTTGAACACTATTACATATGAAATTAAAATTAAACAGGTGCTTCAATAATAAGTTTATCTATTCAAGATTAAGTCCTCCGTTCTTATCTAATATTTTATTTTCCATAACGCCCAACGTTACAGATCGCCAAAAATATAGTGGGTTAAACTACCCAACTTTTTCAGCGTCCTGTAACTATTTTTAAAGCCTTTTAACTACCTTTGTAATCCATAAACCATTTCTAGAACTTTGTCGTTACTGACTTCCTCTGTCCAGCTGATCTGAAGATTTTCCAATAGCATATCTACAAAGTCCAAATTTTCTGACCTTTTCTATGCAAAATGTCCATTTTTTGCTGCCGTATGTATAGTGCTACTCTCAAAATATAGGCTTTTAATAGTGTTTTCCCAACAACTATAACTATTACAGTTCACAGTATCGCACCTTGTACCTCAAAGACTTTCTTTTCTTGGGTTATTTTAATTTTTACTTATTTTACTTTTATTGTTATTTGCAATTGGAATTCCTTCGTGGCTAAACATTTTACCTTTAATCTTTTCGACTCTATCTTGTCTATCAGCACATTGTTGCTATTCTGTTTACTACATCTCATTATCATTATTTCGGTGTTGTTGCTCTTGCTGCCAGATCTCTATCTAGGATTTCTTTCCTTTTATTTAGTTATATATCAATACTCCTATTTACTTCCACTACTATAATCCTATGATCCACATATCTAGGCATTTCAATTTTTTCTCCGTTACTGCGACAATGATCTCTTTTATTTCTTCGAGTTTGTTTATTGCTTGCTCCATATACAAGTTATATGGGATTGGTGATAACGCACAACTCTTACACTCTTAACTATTTTATATCGTTATCTGATTATCTATTTCTATAGCAACCGTTTGTTTCATAAGTAACAAATCTCGTCCTTGTATTCTATTCTTGCCTATTTCAAAATACTCAACAATATATGCCACAATCTAAATTGTTCAACGCCTTCAATATATCTATAAACATATGATCCTTTCTTCTAAAACCAACCTCAGTGTTAGAATTGATTCTCTAGTACCACTGCTTTTTCTAAATCCAAACTAATGTATGCTAATATCTCCTCTACTTTAACCCGTAGCCTATTATACAGCAAAGCACAAAAAACGGAAAATTTTTAATGTAGTAGTGGCAGCGTTGAGAAGTTAGTAGACAAGTGGGAGTACAACCTTCAGTGCACAATTACTTGCTATTTAGTAACCATGAACCAGCGGGTCAGCTCACAACGTGCATTTGCTGTGAACTCATTTTACAAGAATGGCGATAGTGTGATTGCTGTACAATGGTAATTTCAACGTGATTACCATTTAGGGCGTCACGCCCGTGTTCCAATTTGCCACGTACTCAATAAATACATGGGTTAAGAATTTCGAGGAAACGGGATCAAGTCTAAAAAAGAAATCACCAAGAGGACAACGTACTCAACGAACCCCAGAAAACATTGAAGAAGTTTGTGCCTCAACTGAAAGGAAGCACGCAGTAGCATTGAACCTAAACCGAACAACCGTCTACCGAATACTCCACAGTGATTTGAAGTTTTGCCTGTACAAGATTGAAGTTGTACAGGAACTGAAACCGTTAGACTACGTGGCGCGACAAGGGTTTTGTTAAGAAATGATCAAAAAGATTAATGACAACCCCGATTTTGTTCACAACCTTTTATATGTCGGATGAGGCTCATTTATTATATCAGTGAGCACTTGCATGTAACCAAGCAGAAATGCAGATATTAGAGTATCTGAAAATCCTGGTCTATAGCCAAAAGGTTCCAGTTCGGTGTACCGTTTAAACACGAGAAGTGATTGTTCGTTACTTCATTGAAGATGAATGAGGGAATGAAACGTACGTACGTCGTACGTACGTACGTACGTACCTACGTACGTACGTACCTATTAATACATATTAATACGGTAGACATTTAAACCCTAGCTTACTAAAAATTTAACTAATTAAATTGAGTCCGAAGAAATAAAGTAAATAACACGATAAGGTTTTCACACCTTTATGTAAGATATGCTAAATTCTGGAGCTGATCTTAAGCTTCATATCATTGATAAGACACTATTCAAATGTTTTGCATTTGTGGAATTTTCAGGCGGTATTTTGAACTATGGGCTGCAAAATTGATTTTGAAGTTTATAATTGTTCATATTATTGTTGTAGTTTGTGGTAAAGGAACTGTACTTTCCTAGCTTCCATAGATAACAGGTTCCTGTCATATAGAACATTTTGTCAACATCATAAAGTTTTTTGTAATATTTGCTTGCTCTGAAAGGAGCTCTCTTAGTTTTCGCCAAACAGAAACATTATGTATAATGGTGTTTTAGATCCAAAACACTCTCAAAACTAATAGCGGACTTGCTGGCAAGTTCATAAACCGTTCGAAACTGCTTTCGAAAAAAATGCGAAGTCTGTGTCATTTGGTAGAGCCATCATTTTGCAACAAGCCAATTGGACTGACTTTTAGCGAATGCGTTTTTTTCACATATGCGACGAGGTTAAATAGTCGTAGGAATTCCCGTTGTTGTAAGGGGCGTTTAACAGGGATAACTGCACTTTCCTCGACCCTACTATCTCTTGGAAGATTCTTTTGACTGGAAGGCAATACAAAACCAACTCCTATTTATTTCCAAGAAAGGTTGTTCTAAAAAGAACAACATGGAAGTACTTAATGATGTATTCACCGCTGGTGGGTAAAGACTTGGTGTCATAATCTCACCCTACTTCAGTTGGTCGTCCTTGTTTTGATTCGACGAAGGACAAAAAATCACTACAGAACAGAGAAGAGAAGAATAAGAACCTGCCAAGGGCGAAGAATGATTTACGCATCGGGTCGTAGAACGTTTTAACTCTTCTGAGAATAGAGTAATTATAGAATCCGAAGTTAGAAATGGCTATCTTAAAATTAGATTTTGTAGGACTTAGTGAAGTCAGGTGGCTAACAGAAGTGGGCTTTTGGTCAGGAGAATTTAGGGGTATTTACCCAGGCTCGGGTAAGGAACACGCAGGTGTGTTTTATTGTGAATGGAAAATGGCAGGAAAAGTAAAAAATGTTGAACAGGTTAGCAACAGGATAATTGCAATCAGACGTGGTACTAAATCTATGGACACGGTTCAGTTATAATGCCCACATCAGATCATGAGGATGAGGAAATTTGGGACATAAGAAGACATAAGAAAAAGAGAGGGATAGTTAGTTGTAGGGGATTTCAATGCAATTGTAGGTCGAAGTAGAAAGGGAAAAATAGTAGGTGAATATGATTTAGGTGAGAGAAGTAAAAGAGGTGATAAGATCCTAGAGTTCTGTATCAGAAACGAATTAATTACGTTAATACAATGTTTAAAAATCATAAACGCTGGTTATATATTTGGAAAGTGTCTAGCGATGTGGGTAAGTTTCAGATAGACTACCTATTAGTTAAGGATAGATTAAAAAATGATGTAAAATATTTTAATATTTACCCAAGTTTTAAGTTAAAGAAAATAAAAAAAAGATTCATGATTGTCTCGATTAAATATAAACTAAACGACGTCAAAATCAGGGAGGAATATAAAAATATGGAAACAACATGGAAGAATGTAGTATTAGAGGAAGCACAAATTATATTAGGAACTAAAAATATGTTGCTATAATTGAATGAATAACCCAGGAAATCTTATATCTTATAGAATAAAGTTTTGCAATGAATGAAGGTAATCAAAAATATATGAAACTTAGGAATAAAATAAATAGAAGCTAAGCTGCTAAGAGTGTAAAGTAGTAGTAAGAAAATGTAATCTGCACTAAACTATGTCAGATAGGATATAGCCTATCAAAAATTAGGAACTTCTGCAAGAAAGCTAGTAATAGAAATAGGACAATAAAATTGAAACGGACAGAAAAAACATTAGTAGAAGTATAAATATACCAGGCAGATGGAAAAGATATTCAAAACCCTTTGTTTTGACAATCAAAACGAATGCAATATGGAAAACTGGGTGAGGTAGGAGAGCAGGAAGCAAGATAGTAAATACTTAGTACTTAGTTACAACGAGCACTGGCAGTTAAAGATAAAAAAAACTGTGGAAATAAAATAATTGGCAGTAGAGTTAATGGCACAAGGAAACTGCAAATTTTAAAGTAACTCTTACAAAGCTAAGAAAAATAAATTTACAAGGTTTATTGTTAAAAGCAAAAAGTAAATTACTTCCCATTAAATGTTCTAAAAAAAAATCGATTTCTAAAAACAATGTGTATAAGAGGATGGCCATTCAGACATATGCATTCCTGGAACGGATTCTGAGATTTTGCTGTCACTTTGAAACACTTCCATGGAAATTGCAGCGATTTCTTCTCTTCTCTAGTATGGTTTTGGACGTGTGGTGTACACTTTGCTTTTGAGATGGCCCCACAAGAAAATATCGCACACAGACAAATTTGGTGATCTTGGGAGGCAATGAATGTTATCAGACTGTGAAATTACGTGGTTACCACAGAAATATCGAATATGAGCTGTGACTTGATCTTGCTGATACCAAAAATTATAAGATCGGGAAAATGTTGAAGTTGTTCTGCTACAAAAGTGATGAGCATAACAACATATCGTTTAGACTTTACTATCGTTGCATTGAAGTAACGGACAATCACTTCTCGTGTTTAAACGGCACACCGATCTGCAACCTTTTGGCTATAGACCAGGATTTTCAGGTACTCCAATATCTGCATTTCTGCTTGATTACATACCCACTGATATAAAAATGAGACTCATGCGACATAAAAAAAAGTTGTCAACAAAATCGGGGTTTTCATTAATCTTTTTGATCATTTCTTCATAGATCCGTTATCGTGCCACGTAGTCTAATGGTTTCAGTTCTTGTACATCTTGAATCTGGTAAAGGCGAAACTTCAAATCACTGTGGAGTATTCGGTATACGGTTGTTCGGTTTAGGTTCAATGCTACTGCGTGTTTCCTTTCAGTTGAGGCACAAACTGCTTCAATGTTTTCTGGAGGTTCGTTGAGTACGTTGTCCTCTTGGTGATTTCTTTTTTTTAGACCTGATCCCGTTTCGTCGAAATTCTTAACCCATGTATTGAATACGTGGCGAATTGGAACGCGAGCGTGACGTCCTAAATTGTAATCACGTTGAAATTCCCGTTGAACAGCAGTCGTACTGTCGCCATTCTTGAAAAATACTTCATAGCGAATATTACGGATTAAAATAGAGGAGATATTCGCATGCATCTGTTTGTATTTAGAAAAAACAGTGGTAGTAGAGAATCAATTATAACACTCTGGTTGGTTTTAGAAGAAAGGATCGGAGGTTTGTAGATATAGTGAAGGCGTTTGACAATATACATTGTGGCATATATTGTTCAGTATTTTGAAATATGCAAGAATAGAACACAAGGATGAGATTTGTTACATATGAAACAAACGGTTGCCGTAGAAATAGATAATGAGAAAAATATATAATCGTTATGAGTGTAAGACAGATATTTGTGCGTTATCATATCACCAAGCAAGCAATAAATAAACTCGAAGAAATAGACGAGATCGATGTCGTAATACACGGGGAAAAATTGAAATGCCTAGATATGTGGATCATAAGATTATAGTAGTGGAAGTAGAAATATAATTAAATAAAACGAAAGAAGTCCATGATAGAGATTTGACATCAAAATCAACAACGACGAAATGATGATATTGAGACGTAGTAAACAGAATATCGACAATAATCTGATAGACAAGCTAGAATAGGAAAGATTAGAGGTACAGTGTTTGGCCACTTAGAAATTCCAATTGTAGCTAACAATAAAAGTAAAACCGATGTAAAAATTAAAATAGCCCCAGAAAGGAAAGTTTTTGAGGTACAAGGTGCGATACTGTGATCTGTAATAGTTATAGTTGTTGGGAAAACACTATTCAAAGCCTATATATTGAGAGTAGCGCTATACGGCAGCAAGAAATGGACATTTTGCATAGTCGGAAAATTTGGGCTTTGTAGATATGCTATTGGAGAATCTTCAGATCAGCTGGACAGATAAAATCAGTAACAATAAAGTTTTAGAAATGGTATATGGATTACAAGATTAGTTAAAAGAAGACTTTAAAAATAGTTACAGGACGCTGAAAAATTTGATTAATTTAATCCACTACATTTTTGGCGGTCCGTAGCGTTGGGCGTTACGGAAAATAAAGCATTAGATGAGAATGGAGGAATTAATCTTGAGTAGATAAACTTATTATTGAAGCACTCTGTATAATTTTAATTTCATATATAATAGTGTTCAAAAACAAGACTTGTAATCATATCAGTATTTTTATTCAAATCATAAATTTAAAACTATAAATATAATCGTTTTATCTGTGTTAGATACATATTGGAACTCAGTCCAGAATTATAAATTATTTTAAACCAGAAAAGTGTGAACAAATCAATTATAACCGTTAAATTTCATAGTGGAAGCATGCCATTTTTTAAGATCGTTTTCAGAATTATTAAGTATATAACAGTAAATTTGTTAATATGTACATCCCAAATATGAGCTTTTAAAAATTTCAGTTGAATAAATAAAATTTAATATTACATAGTTGCAATTGCCATAAAGAGAATCACAGACATACTTTAATGCATTGTAACAACCAGACGCTATGTAAGGAAAATACACAAGTATACAGTTACAGGTAAATTAATCTTTTTCGTACAATACAATTCAATGTATTCATTTATATGGTTTCATACAAAGAAAACACAATTATAAACCTAAGAAAATCACATAACACCACAAGTACTTTCCCCACGTTTTATTTCATAAACTCTATAGCAGGATTGTGCAATGACAAAAATCCCTGGACTAAGAATATAGAGTGGGGAAAATAATAGAATTATACATACAATGGAGAATGAATAGCCAGTTATAAGGGAATAGGTAACTTGAAAACATCGTAGAGATACGAGTACGTCAGATCGCGGGCGTAAGGAGGCGGTGCTGTTTGCGGTGGTATGAGGACAAGGTAAAAGTTTGAAAAAGAGTTGTACGGAACGCAGATTCAAGGAAAAATAAAGATGAATGTCTCGCTGAGACATCAAAAGCGCGGCATACTATAAAATATCTGAACTTTCTTTCGCATGAGGCGAGGATTTTTTATGCACCTGTGGGTGGAATTATTGGTGTGACCGTTTGAAAGGGGTTGAGATATGAATAGTTCAAGTTCATCCCATCATTAATTTGGAATTTTGAGTTGTGATGTGTAGTGCGGCTGCAATTAAAGGCCAAGAAAATGATAACACAAATTATGAAACACTAGAGGTTTCTTGTCAACCGGGAAGTTATGAAAACCGTTAGTGGAATGAGCTTTTATGTTTATATTGTTTATTTTATTTGTGCGTTTGAATTGAAATAGATTGGGATTTATAAAATAGGAAATTAGTTGAACATGAAATTAATTATTTGGTTGGACTAATTAGGGACGAAAGGAGTGGATAGTGATTTTAAATACAGGATTCATCGGTGAAATTTAGGCTTTACACGGATAAACCGTTTTCTTTATGGATGTAGCATCATAAGAAATTGCTGTGACAGACGGTTCGGCGCTCCTCGATTTTGACAAAGAAAAACCTTTCAGGGTAAATGTGTAACATCGAATTTTGTATTTAAGCCATGTTATTTATTATTTTGTTATTTCTTTATTGCTCTTTATTTATTTTATAATTTTTCCGTACCACTGCAGTTAGCTGACACACCCTTATATTGTTACGAGGTTTCCGCCTCTTTAGGGCAAATCAAAATTAATTAACTTCACCCTTATTTCATCCGTAATAGGTATAACTTTTTATCTTGTTCTAAAATGTAGTTGCAATTCTTAGCAATTAATGATTTCTCACAGTGTAATAAAATATGGGCAAACGACACTTTTTCCTGATAGTTAAAATACTATACCATATGTCTTACAAATCTCCCATTCAAATGAATTATATTATGCTTCCTCTTTTCTCACACAAAGAAATTCTAAATCATAATAATATATGCATAGGTAAATGCTACAATTAATCCCCAGGTTGATTTGCAGTGTCATGGAGGGCTTTCAGATGTCAGACGTAAGTTATATTAATTTCACTTCGCATGATGGAATTACATATTGTTATAATGTACTACTTTTATGTGGCTTCTTTCTACTGTGATGATTCATTTCTGTGTCATAGAAAGGTTTGGCTTAATTAGGTGCCAAATGATAGTCGTGGATGTAAGCCGGTTATACAACCTTCTAAGTGACTTTAATTATATTAATTTGCTTTTTCTCAACGGCCGCAATTTATCAAAACAAGCAGCACGTTGGAAAGGTAATGAACTTCGGAGTGTAAATGTTTGTTTAGTTGGATCTACTTGTATATTGTTCGGAGTGAATGAAGTTTGCCTTTCGTATTATTATAGTCGAATAAATTGAAGTAAGTGTAGAATGACGTTTTGGCTAGACTTTGGGCGTCAGTTACTCCATTAAAAATATAAAATAATTTCAATTATAATTAACCAAAACAGTTTGACTGGTTTTACAGACCACATACATACGTCAGTAACAAGGAAGTTTTAATTATCCTTTTAAATTGCTCGTTTTAAAATGTTTCAAGGACATGTATCAATTTGGCTTTCGCTGTTTTAGCGATGGCTTTCCCAAATTAAGATTTTCTCTTTATCAAGAGCCAACGGTCACTTAAGATAGCGAAGCAGCGTATAAAGAATTGGGGCACTCTCTTGTCCTACGGAAGAGAAATCGTCCCTGAAGAGGCTAAATGCTTAGTTTGATCAAGGACGTGTGGCTGCAGAACGAAACGGCAAACTACTGCACTAAGGATTCCTAGGGATAACCTAAAGTTACAAAATCATAGAAAACGATAACGCCTTAATAAAATCGGGAAATTGAAGAATCGATAAAATACGTTAAAAGGAGATGAAAATTTAATAAGAATGAAAGATGAGAAAGATACTCAAATTGAAATGTAACATGGATTCCGAGAAAAATAATAAGCTCAAAACGGTGAGTGGAATTCTATACAAAGTACAAACTAGTCATTCTAAACTTTCTTTTCGAAAATCACAACAGAAGATTTTGTTGTATTTGAAGTAACCAGGATATAGAGATAAGCAGATTTCTGTATTATGGCGAAACAGAGTTTTATAAATCAAATAAAAGACCGTAAAGCAAATTTAGAATCAAACATAGATAGTGATTCCAACTTAGTTATGTTGAAAAGCCAAATCTAAAAATTTTTGCAAAATGTGCTAGCTCAAAAAAGCAAAATTTACGAAAGAAAGAGGAAGTGAGGTAAATTTTCCAGAAGCATGTTACTGTCTTAATAGCAAAGAAAATATAGAAAATGTAGAAGAGTGGTTAACTATTAGTCAAAAAATTAGGACATCAGCACAAATAAATCTTGGCAAAACTAATCAAGTTAGTTCAATATCTTAAATTAAAGGGGGGAGGGGTTATATTAGAGTTGAAGAATGAACGCAAGAAATGAGTTGTGGAAAATAATGTATAAAAAACTTGCAAGTAGAATAAATAGGAAATTTACTGTAATCGGGGAAGAATAAAGAATAAAAAATTCGATGAGAAAGGAGGAAATCTTGAATTGACAAAAACTTGTTATACCACCCTGTATAATTTTAGTTTCATGTATAATAGTGTTCAAAAACAAGACATTTTAATAAAATCAGTATTTTCATTCAAATCATAATCTTAGAACCACAAATATTATCATTTTATATCTGTTAAGGACATATCGGAACTCAGGTCAAGGTTGTAAATTATTTTAAACCTCAAAAATATAAACAAATCAATTATAACTGTTAAATTTCATAGTAGAAACGTTATTTTTTAAGAAAACTTTGAGAATTATTGAGTATATAACAGTAAACTTATTAATATAGACATCACAAATATGAGCTTTTAGAAGTTTTAGTTGAATCAATTAAATTTAATATGACATGTGCAATTACCAATAAAAAAAACCACAGACATACTTTAATACAATGCAACAACCAGGAGCTATGCAAGGAAAATACACAAGTAGAAGGTTACAGGTGAATTGATCTTTTTCATGCAATCATTATAATTATTCATTTATATGGTTTTAGACAAACACAAATGTAAACCTAGGAAATTCAAACGATAACAAAGGTACTTTCCTCGTGTTTCATTTTATAAATCTAATAGGAATGTCACGACAGAAAACTACCCATAACATAAGAAAGTAGAGTAGGAGAAAATTAGATTTGTTGGACGCGACGGAGACTGAACGACGAAATAATTAATTATGAACCGGTAATTAATCAGCATCAAAATGTAGAGATACGCACAAATAGAACAAGGGGGTTGGGGGTTGAGATAATCTGAGTTTTTATATGAGGAATTGGTATAAGATAAATTTAAAAGTGCGTATGAAAGTACAGAAGCTCCAAGATAAGTGTTATAGCATTCCCGAAGGGAATAGGCGGCGATCGACATGTATAAGTGAAATACATCTGTAAGTTGTAGGGTAGTTTCATAAACGTACGCGCGGACATAGTGTCGTGAGAACTGTTTGAAAACAAAGGGGCGAGTCACTCCTCCACTAATTGGAACTTTGGCCTGTTTAGTACAAGGTAGTTTTTTGTTTTTGGATAACTAAAGAAATGATTGTAAGCAAGCAGTGATGTTCTTGGATACCGAGCGGCTCCGTTGCTTAGTTGGTTTGCGTGTGACTACTAAGTCTAAGGCCCCGGGTTCGAATCTCGATACGGTCCACTTGAAAAATATTAGGCCGGCATTTTTCACAAAAATACGGTCTTATTCGGATGAGAGGTAAATTGTAGGTCCCGTGTGTGATAGTGTCACGCACGTTAAAGATCCCTATGCCGCATGGAACAATAAGAGTTTAGCAAAATAAAAATTTTTCAAAAAACTCGTTCCTGGCCAATATCGCACATTCGTTTGTGGAATATTGAAAAGTTAAATGGAAGGTAGATACTCTCGACCTATACATTGAGTAAATAGTTTTTATATTTAAGAACTTCTAATTATGCATTTATGAACTAAAATGTTTAATGATGGTTATTTATGTTATAAGGAATTAATTTAAAAGTGAAAATAATTAGTATTGTATATATTAAGTCTAAACTAAAAGTTTTATTGGCGAAATTTAATATTAGTAACTGTATAAAAACTTAGCATTTTTGGAGTGGACAATGAAAGATTAGAACGAAAAAATTGTTTTCCAGGTGTTATTAAGTGCATTGCCAACCAAATTGGAAATTATAATGTCACATGATTCATATGGAAAACGGGAAAAGTTTGAAATGAATTATTATTGCTGGATGTAATTTAATGTTTTTTTAGGATTTATTTTAGCAGTACCTGGCCAGATTTGAGGTTAAGAAATTGTTCTTTTAGGAAAGAAAAATTTGGAATTGTTATTGACACTATTTTATGTAAATAGAGTTTAAGTTTAGGTTGAATTTTTATTTGAATTCATTTAGGAACTAGGTAAAGTCTGAATAGTAACGGATATCCAGCCATCCGCGTGATGGTATCTTATTTGGAAAGCATTACATTTTACAATTTTATTTTATTATGGTCTAAGCAAGAGAGTTTTATGCGGAAAAATCGTCTTCCGTATAGAAATGAGATCATAAGAAATTTCTGATAGACGGTTTGGCGCCGAGCAAATCGAAATTAATGAACTTCATACACATTTTACCCGTAACAGTTGGTTTTGAAGTTGACAAATTGTTAGTAAGGTAGGCAAGGTATATCTGAAAGAATGGAAATATTTTTGTATTTGTAAGAGGTATGCTAATAATTTATTACTGGAAAACCTGTATACAGCAGTAAAGTAGTGAGTAGGTGGATCCAATGTATTGAGAAATTATATAGGGGAAAATGAATTAAAAGTTGACGTATTGTAAAAAGTAGAAAGCTGTAAGATGAATAAAAATGAGATCTGATTTCAAGATAAGAATTCGAAAGAGTATTAAAGGTTTAAATATCGGTAAAACAGTAGGAACAAGCGTGTGGAATTACTACATTTGAAATAATTATAATCACACTTCATTTTAATAGTTTCTGTATAAGTAAAGTTTTCCAATAGGATTATGTTATTCACTTTAAGATATATAAGTTTAGGTTTTTATAAATTCTAAGAGAAAATTATTTTGCATCATATTCGATCCATAGTCAAAGGTTATAAAATTCATATGTCAGTTCTTTAAGGTGAGAGGTGATGTCATATAAGATCTGGTCGTCTGCTTACATTTAATTATCTTACTGCTATGGGAAGATAATTATTACAACCTGATTTTGTTTTGTCTATAAAAAAATAATAGTGTCAAGATTATCTCATTGTCTGAGAATAAAGACAGGTCATATACAGTTGCTGACTTAGATAAATGTAAAACCCGAACTTCTGATTTTATCTCCATGATACTTAAATTTAAATATATACAAGTTAGGTAGGAAAAGACGACACGCAGTAGGTCCAATTTTGATTCATCCGTTCGAAGTTTGCCGAGAATACTCAGAGTGATTTTTAAAAGAGTAAATTTATTATTCAAGGAAGACTCCGTTTATATCATTCAGACGCTCAACATGCCGCTTTGGTAGGTTAAGTGCCTGGGTTAGAGGATCGCCAGCAAGGCAAAGTAGCCAAGTAATTTCGGATAATCCCCTGCCAAGCGGCTCGGTTCTATTTTAGGGACTCATTGGTTGCAAATATTTAACCCTAATGTTGGAAAGATATTGAGATTGTTGCGAGTCCATAGCTATATTGGAACAAACAGTCAATCACCTGATAAATGGAAATAAAATTTAAATGAAACGATGTTGTAACTATACAGGAGTGGAGGTTAGTACATATACACGTACTTAAGTATATGAACGGAACTTCCAAGTACGTCTGGGTTTAGATTAAGTTTTTAGTTGGTAGATTTACGTTATATTGAACTTTTAATACTGATTTAAGATTGTGCTGTATATTCGTAATGTAAACGTGTGTGTTATAGATTCAAAAATGTCGTATCAAATTTTGTGAATACTATATTTGATTTTTTCATTATTGTAAACAGTATAGTTACAGTTTTGCTGTAATAAATTATTTTGTGATAATTTGGAATCGTGATAGAGTATTCTCAGGTTTAACATTTACTTTTAGGAATCTGCGTTGCAGTTAGCAGTCTTAAATAGGTCTACGTATTTTTTAGGTTTGTTTTAGATTTAGAATCATCTTGATTTTAACGAATTTTCTTGTAAGTCTGAATCTTTCTTCTGATCTCCGATTTTGGCAACCCTTTGTTGTTCATTCCAAGGGTTTTTTCTAGCAACCATGCAAGATTAGGTGGCGTCCAAGGTGTTTTTCGATCAAGGCCACATTTTATACCAGATAGCCTTCTGGAACCCTCATCAAACAGTTACACCGCTTGTCCCACCGTGTTCGTCGGTAACCAACGTTTTTGTAGTACAGTGGAGGTTTTCGGTATTTTACCAGAACGGGATTTGTGGCGGAGTACCCCACGGAATTTGCTGTGAATTACCTGCTAGATATTCTGAGGAGCAAAAACTGTATGTAACAAACTTTTGGAAAGATCAACACACAATAGTTTTCAGACTTGTTAAAAAGATATGTTAAGCATGATATATGATTGGTTTTTATGAAAAGTGTTCCTGTAATGATACTACCAAAAAAAATGAAAGCAGGAGAGAAGATTACAGAACATTTAATTTAATATCGCATGTGTCAAACATTTTATATCGCATACTTTGGAGAATAATGGAAAAGGAAGTGAAGGAGAAGTGAGGAGACCGATTCGGTTTTAGAAAAAAATAACGGTATCGAATAAGCAGTTTTATGCCTAGAATTATTAACGGAAAATAGAATTGAGGAATAGTAAACCGACGTATTTTACCTTTTTAGATTTGGAAAACGCAGTCGATAATGTCGAATGGACTAAAACGTTTGGAATAACTCAACAGATAGTTTTGAAATGTAAAGAAAGAAAGGTAGCTTCAAATACCTAAAAGCAAGCAGTTAAATTCACAAGAGATATTGCTAAAGTTTTAAGCATTCATAAATAGAGAGTGCTGGATAAATGTGCGGAAGTTGATCATGAATAACAAAAGCGAATCAGGATTATGTTGGCAGCGTTCAATACGCTACTCTTGATTTACTCACAGGCAAAAAGAAATTTGTCACTCCATAATGTTTGACAAAAACACTTAAAACTATATAATTTAATTTAGCAAAGGTAGTTGGTTAAGGAAAACCCACTGTTAATATTAGTTTCAAAACTTAGAAAAACAGGAAACGTTATTAACTCAGGATTTCTTTAATAATACA
The DNA here is from genome assembly GCA_036346225.1 of Platerodrilus igneus. Lineage (NCBI taxonomy): Eukaryota > Metazoa > Arthropoda > Insecta > Coleoptera > Lycidae > Platerodrilus > Platerodrilus igneus. Next base: position 6,852,823 of record JARFIW010000507.1, on the reverse strand, counting down.
AAATATAACAAAAATAAGGAGAAATCACCAAAGAATACATTTACGTCAAAACCTATTGATATGCATCAAGATTAGTAATTAAATGTAAACTACGGTTTACTTTATGTTGTATTAAAAATGACGTATCGAGAATCCACGTTATTTAATATTAACGTAACTGAAGCTAAGTCATGAGACAGCTTGCTGCTCTCCTTTTTTTACTTAGCATCAACTATACTTACAGCGCACGTCGTTACTAAGCTACTTTGCTCGAAACACGAGCTACATAAGCGCGTCATCAACATAAGTAGCAAATCAAAAAACCGATCAGATTTAATGTACATTATATGACAGAAATCAATTTTCCTCTTTTCCAGTGGCGACGTACATTAATATTCGAAACGGTGGTTAAAAACGTCAAGATTTGTAACTGACAGTAATGTACTTTCCGCGTATACTTGCTACACGATTGTCCCACTGTTACCAATCGTAACATTTATATAAAAAAACGTTGGCTAGATAAAGACCGCCAGGCGCTAACGCCTAAAAATAAATATACCTACAATAACGAGGACGAATAGGTATAACTGAACAGCGGAAAATACTAGGAATGTTTGCCGTAACTAGATCAGTGGAGGGGGGAGTGGGTCTCGCGAAACCATCCCAAAAAAAGAAAGATCTGAGATCGAAAATTAATGAGCGCCACCCAATTGGAAGAACCTGAATTTCCGCGAACCCAATTGGGACGTTCTCAAATATCCTACCATAAAATGATACTTAAATCACACGTACAACTACGGAACATACCCAAATAAATACCAGTACACTATCACAATATTTACTAAATTACTAAACAATCTACAGCATCAATACATATACCTTATTGAATCAAGTTTACGTAAATTATTTACCTATTATTTTATGTATGTGAAATGACGGAATAATTAATATTAATGGTGCACTGTATGTAAAGGGGATATTGGTGCACCGATATCAGTTACACAATGTTCAAATTAGTACAATAAATTATATACAGTGGTGCACTTGTAAATATAAATAAGCGTTGATTGTTATTGATTATTGTAAAATGAATAATTAATTGTGATGGTTCAAATTGTAACTACTGAAATATTTCATCATAAAATGTACACAAATATCATTAAAAAGTTCATGCATTAACGCTATAAATTTGTATTTAATAAACTTATAATAAAAATCATGCATAACGATACCCATCCAATGTCAACTCAGGAGGTTGCAATGACAGAATTCTCAACAACTGCCAAGCGTCGCAGGATAACAATTGAACTTGAAGCTTGAAGTTTATGAATATTCGGATTTCACGCTTCACAATTAAAACTCTTAAGTTAAAGACTTAGAGCCTAAAACCTAAAATCTGAAATCTGAAATCTAAAAACCTACAATTTGCAATATTAGCAATCAATATCAACACAAATTCACATACCGTACAACGGGCAATGAACTACGATAACATATACATCGATCAGCTGATGATCAATACGAACAGAAACATATGGCACCTAAAACACCTGTACAATAAAATCAATGGATTCGAATGTAATAATTAATTACCTTCAACTTCGATATGTAAATCCTCTGAAATGAGTTTATTGAGCAACCATAACAAAGCATCACCAAATAGATTGCCTCAAAACGTCCTGGAGTCACAAATCCCAAAAATGGTGGACGGCTAAACCGCATAAAGCAACAACCAGGATCGAAGTAATATCGAAAAAGCAGAAAACAAATGTTAACTTGAACTGATAATGCGCTCTAGATATCCCATTAAATTGATTATACATCATATTCGAATCAACCAATAACATTTAAACATTTAAATTAGCACGCAAGACCAATGCAACATTTCCTAATTATCCAATCATACTAGTAAACAGAGTTAGATCTACGAAAATTGAATTATAGCCTAGGAATTCGCAAAATTAATACAGAAATGTCGTTACGAGGAATTGGCCTGCAACATTCTACACAATTAATTAATGAATGACTACGATATTTTGTTCCTAACCACTAACTTGTACCACTATTGTTTACTTTTTACTCTGACTGTACTTTAAAACTAGCAGAACCAGCAAACCACGCCTCTGTAGGTCTAATGTTTGCTTCTATTGACTATACTTATATACTTTCTTTCTCTTACGTTTTAATTACGCCAATTGTATACGCTGAAATATATCCTGCATTTGTAACGCGTGGGCGTCACAGCAAATAGAAACCAGAGGCACAAAGTGAAAAATTAATCTTAATTGTGGACAAATTAATATTGAAAAACCCTTCATGTATAATAGTGTTTAAAAAGCGTGGTATTTTAATAAAATTGGTAGTTCTATCAAACTCATCTACTTAAAAATCACAAAATAATCGTTTTATCTTTGTTAAATACATATTAGAGCGGAACTTAAAATTATTTTAAACCACAAATGGGTAAACTAAATATTTATTTCTCCATTTAAGAATAATTTTTCTTTGCGCTTCCGGTTTTTATTTACCGTTTCGCCTATGCATTACATATTCCTTATTTTCAACTCATGGTTAGTCAATTATTATCTTAAAACTTCTCAAGATAATTTTTCAAACAAAAATTCTTTTAAAGAATTCCGTTTCATCAATTATTAGAAAAGCGACAAATAATTCTAAAAAATTCAAAACTTAAAAAAACTTGCATTGAAAAAATTTTTGTTAAACAATTTAAAAAAGCTAAAAAATTCGGCCTATACGTTAATACGATAAGAAAGTGTTCAACAATTTAAACAAAAAAATATCCAAGATTAAAAACTGCCTCGTGTATAAAAAATACCCTATTGAAAAAAACGGCTCTAACAAAAAAACCGACCCTATGTTTTAAAAAAACGCCATAAAGTTAAAAAAATACACGTTGATCACCTAAAATACTGTTGCGGTAAACTGAGCGGTAATGTAATAAATTTTGATTTACCCTGATGATGTGGGGACCTCATAACAATATAAGGGTGCGTCGGCTAACTGTAAGAGTGGGTTCCTATAGAAGGAATTATAAAGAAAATAAAAAGCTTCTTAATAAAAATAATAAATAAAATGGTTCTCATGGTAAATCAAAATTTATTAACTTACAGCTCAGTTTACCCGTATCACATTGAATCGTAAATTAATGACGTAAATGCATTCTTTCGCGAATTCAATTATACAAATAACGCATTTTTTCGAATTTTTAAAGCAATACGAAAATTGTTTTAGTAAATCCTCCCTGCGCTTTGTAAGTTCTGTGTATGTCTTTCGTGAACCCGAATTACAGTATTTGACTGTGGTGGAATCCGCTAATTATGTTTGCTGTTTTGGAGAATTCTTTCAAGTTCTTTTTACGGTTCTAAGTTTTGAAGGATTTTTGGTATGGTTGAACCACGGAACTCTTAAACTTATTTCAGAGATGCCCAATGAGATTAAATTCCTGGCTGCTGTTCACCAATCGGTTCCACGAATGCCTACCTGCGCCTCATCCGTGTATTGAGTATCAGTCGTGCTACGTATTTTTAGCGTTGTTATGCATTTAAATAAACCATTTTCCAATAAAATGCGAATATGAGACAAAGAATAAAAAAATATATTCCATATGTTTGTGGGCACTTATTGCGCAATTCCCCATGAACGCAGGTTTACCTACATTATTATGATCCACAGATAAAGGATAGCAGTTCCGAGATGTTACAGTTAAAATATCTCCCATCTGGTATTTTTTGCATAGGTTTTTTAAACATCATTTAATCGTAGATAAAAACGTGACTGTAGTAAAAATGAATCTAACGCCATCGATGGGGAGCTCAATACGGATATAAAGGCACATGCCATAACTAGTTTTGATGCCTAGATAGTAATTGTGTTTCTTTGTGCCACTAATATCTATTAATTATTTTCACACTTACTGGAAGAGTTCACACTGTTAGAAGACTACACTACTCATATTGTTGATCTGTAATCTCTCAATGTATTAGACGCAAGAAACCGATCAACAACTACAGATTGTCTTTTTGCTTCTGGATCTAACTGAGCTTCTGTATTTATCTTTCACCTTCGAAAGTAATGGTTGTAATTAAATATTTTGAATTTATTTAATTTTGTTTCACGTAATTACCATCGCTTTTTCAAATACATCTTGGTCTGAATACGGAAGAATTGACTGACTAATCGACTGTAGTGGTTAGTCTTGAAGAATGTATGTATTTGTGTCTGTGTATAATGATTTAATGTCAATATTTGCTGGTGAAACCATTAAAAACCCATAACATGACCATTGCAATTTCATCAACCCAATGTATCTTGCGTTTTTAGGGTCGTTAACTATTGACATTCTTGGTGCTGTAGTATTTTTGGGGTTATTGCCTTCTCTATTACTATCTTGTTTATACAATTATAGTTGCCTATCAACTACCATAACCTCTTTAACCTCTTTTATTATTTGTAAAAACATTACTTTAATAAGTGAAGTTAATTGAGAGATTATAGAATTGCATAATTTTTAAGTAAATTAAATGTTGCAATGGTATTCATAATCATTAACTGCGGAAGGTTCAATGTAAACAAGCAACAAGATAATGCTGTATAGCCTACAATACAAAGGCAATGGTTATATGCTTCAATAATTTATGTGTACTTGTAAAATCCAAGAAGTAAATAACATTCTCTGCAATTGTTTTTTTTTAACTTTTGAAAGAACACTAAAACAAGTTATTTTTAAATACAGTGAAGAAATGAAGACAGCTTATGCTGAACAACCTTATTGTTTAATTCGTTATATTTTCAAAATTGAAATACCGCAATTCTTGTATTGTGTTACTTAGAACCCAAACAACGGAAATATGTATCATAGAAAAGCAGTTATTTGTAAGCAATTATTAATACCAAAACTTCCAAAAATATCACTAAGCGAGCGGAAGTGATATTTTGCAAGGCTTTCATGGTTGAATAGTTTAATATCTATTTAATTTCAATGTTCATTGATTTCTTCAATTGATTTTGTTGTGCACTATAAACTGAATATCCATCAAAATATTGCGATCATAGAACTAACTTATAAAATAAAATCTGCTAATATTATTTACTAAAGAATTTTAAAATGTGGGGAATAGTTTCTCGGTTATTGACTCTATACCCTATTTTTTGTCATATAATTAGGTGTATGGATGAAGGTATCATAGACAAAGTTAAGACCAAAGAGGTTCTAAAAATGGTAGGAAAAGAAAGAAATATGTGGAAAACAGTAAAAAACAGGAGAGATAGGATACTAAGGCATGAGAGAATAGTGCGGAATATATTAGAAGCAAAGATGGGAAAAAAGAGAGGTAGAAGTAGACCTAGGTTAGACTACTGTACACAGATAGTCAAAGATGTAGACTGTGGGAATTTGAGGGAAATGTGTAGGCTAGCTCAGAATAGAAATCAATGGACGTACGCTTCCAACCAGTTCCAAGACAAAATATAATTGTACTTAAATCTAGAAGTGTTGGTTTTGCAATATTTTCAACTAATGTCAATTGAGTGAAAGGATTTACTGGAAAACTATTAGTTCGGCAAAAACTGTGTTGGGGGATCTTGGTAGCTTCAGGTTGCTTAACTTCCTTCATATACCACTGAATATCGGATAGGACATATATTTATAAAACAGTAGAAGAGGAACCGAGCTGTATCTATGCTGTAGGAATATCAGGAAACTGTGAAGGCTAGCTCAGAGTATAAATCAGTTGAGGTACACCTCCAACCATTTCCAAGACGGAAAACCTAATGACGAAAAAATAAATGCACTTAAACCTGATGATTACTATAAACAAATACAGGCGTTGGGTTTGCAATATTTCAAGTGTAACGCACCTGAAGGCTGACCCGAATGCTCTTCATAAACGGCACAGATCCTGGTAACGGCACCAAACTCTGTAATGTAACCTGGTCCTAGCTCCAAATCTGTACTCTAACCTACCTGCGGACGCACGAACACCCACTCTTGACAATACCTCGTCGTCTATGGCTGTGGCCAGTGACATCTACGTTGTGTGACCGTAACTTTACCCAAATATACACACTGAGATGGCGTTAAGGCGGGAAGGCTTGAAATAAAACTACAATAGTTAACGACCCTACTTTAATTATTACATGTTAACCTCAAAATTAAGTTACCATCAATTAAACATGAATTACAAGAGCAAACACTGCCGGACTCCCTGGGTTAACGCTGAGGAAAGAGTATCGGCAGATAAAACCTCAATAACCCTGCGCTTCTAACTGCATAAATACACCTCTCCAAGGATGGGGCGACAAACAAGCACCCTGTGCGCTTTTAATATTACGGGCTGTCAACTGTTACTCAGACATTCTGCATATGAAACTGAAGAAATGTTAAGTGTAGTCTAGCTAATCTTTTCTAGAATGTAACAAAGACGGCTGTGCCATTACTATCTGCTTAAAGTTGAAGAGGAAGAACACCGGGAAGATAAGGATCGTGACTGCCAATGTTCCATCCCGCACGGCCATAAAATGTTAGTAAATTCAGCATAGGCTCAAACATACACGTTTATCGTACATACCATTAACAGTTTCCAGCCCGTCTGGCAATATGGTTTACAATGAATAACCTACATTCTATCGTTGCACAAACATTACTACAAATACATTAACAAAACAAATATTTATAAACAAACATGAACATATGCAATGATAGTACCAAACAAAGGGTACAAATTGAATCGACCCTCTCATACATAGTTATAATGTAAACGTGTTAATACGGGGTCATAGCAGAGGTTCGCTATAATCACATCATAACAAAAATAATAAATCTCACTATTAGTTACCGACAGAATTGCAGGTTATAATACCTCAGACCCCTCAAACTTACATATGGTTAGGTGATAAAAACGAGACATGAATTATGCAGTTATAAACGCGCAGTTAAAACTGAAATAAACATTTACATAATCATAACAAATTATTAAAACATTGAAAACAAATTATAAAATATGCGTGTAACAAATACATACCAAAAATTCTACAGAAACAAAAGCCCAGATTCAGGCGCTAAATATTTATATAAATGCATGTTAACAAAATATATTCAATCTAGCAAGCACAAGTTAAGAATTATTCATTATGATTGCATCAGGCTAAAACGTGCTTTTAAAAGTTAAACACATCGTGGCTTTAGATTTACAAACAAAAAATCTGCATAACAACAGGATCATTAATCCAAATACTATCTTAAAACATAAAAAAATAACGTATAATATTTACTTAAGCTTCGATGCAATCAGATAACTTAAAAATAGCATACAATTAAAACATCACCTTGAATAAAACCGCCAGTGAAGCTTTTTCGACCTTCCATGTTTGAAATGTCAAGCAAAAGTCCCCGTTAAAAGCCTGTAAACAAACATCGATCGCCCCTACAACCCCAAATTCTGACGTCACTGAGTACATTCGGAAACCTGGAAGTGGTTAATGTGGTGTTCAAAAATACTCTCGAATATCGAAATATACACTATAATATTTGCAATAATTATCAACCAATGAGAATTGACTATATAAATAATACAGATCACTACACAACTAAACTTAATTGTGCGAAAGGATTTATTGGAAAACTATTAATTCGGCAAATGTTCATGTGTTTGAGTATCTTGGTAGCCACAGGTTGCTTAATCCTCTTCATGTGCCACTGAATATCTGTGAAATAGGGTATATATTTACAAAACAATAGAAGTGGAATCAAACTGTATCTGACAACAAAGAGTAGCGGCTACGTTTGAAGACAACAAACGTAAAAACGAGGAAAAATTGTTTGAAGCATGTGTGTGAAGTACAGCAATGTACGCCTAAGAAATAGGGACAGTAGGAGAAGCAGACAGGAAAAGGAAGAAAAGCCTTTGGAATGTTATGCTTCAGATGTATGACGATGATCGCATGGACAGACAAAGTTAATAACAAAGAGGTTATGGAAATAGTAGAGGAATAAAGATATCTGTGGAAAACAAAAAATAGGAGAAATAGAAGGGCATGATACGTTCTAAGGCATTTTTGGGGAATAGTGCGGACTATATTATAAGCATATATAGGAAAAAAGATAGGTAGAGGTAGACCTAGATGAGACTATTGCGCACAGATAGTGAAAGATGCAGACTGGGAATTTCAGGGAAATGTGTAGGTAAGTTTAGGATAGGAAACAATGGAGGTACACGTCTAAACAATTTCCAGGACTGAATACTTAATGATGACTTAGGTGTGTGAAGTAGTGTTTTTGATACCCTGCCTTTTTGTTACGAGTATTTACGGCCTTGTTTTAGTCGACTCAAGATTGATTTGATGCAGCTTTACGGTTTCATATTCTGAGCTAACGCTTACGGTGACCCGCGACTATCCATTTCTACATATTTCTTAATCTGGTCTGTATAGGTTCTGCTTTTTATTTCTGAATACCTTATATCTCAATGGCTGTTCTTATTTTTACATCACCTTTACTTCTATTGTTCTTTATAATCAGAGTTTCTAGCAACAAAACTTCTTTACTTCCTTTAATCTTTTTGGTTTCAGATTTACCATCACCTTTCAGCTGCTGTCCTTTTACTACATTTCATTTTGATTTGGATTGTTGACTTTTGTATCTAATCTCCTTCTAAAATCTTTATTTTATTTAGTCCTACTTCTATACTCGTATTTGTTTCTGATAATTAATATAAGTTTTGTTACGGGTAAAATGAGCGTTACGTTAATAAATTTTGATATGCCTTGATCAGGTGAGGACCCCGTAACGATATAAAAGTGCATCGGCTAACTACAGTGATGCGGGAGTTTGTTTCTACCGAAAAAAAATAGAAAAGTTAATAATAACAATAATAAGCTGAAATACAAACAATCTACGTCAACTAATCAGTTACCCTTATAGGTTTTTCCCTTGTCATAATTAAGGGCGCCAAACTGTCTGTCTCAACAATTCCTTCTGTTTTATCTACACGAAAGACGATTATTCTCCGTAACTCTCTTTTGCTTCTGTTCCTACACTACCATAAAAATATTTATTAAATTCCTGGTCACATTAAATAAAATTAAAAAATAAAATTTTCAAAATCGGGGCGTCTTCCAAATAAGATTCTATTACTGAGGTGACTTGATATCCTTTTACAATGACCTAAACTTTATTCTAAGGTCCTGAATAAATGCAAATAAAATTCAACCTGCACTTAACTTCTATTAACATATAATAATTGCATTGTAGACACAAATATACTTAAAAAAACTTAGTTACTTAATCTTACTCTGGCCAGGTATTACTAAAAGAAATCCTAAAAACAAAGAACGTTAAATTAAATTAATGAATAATACTATCACTCCAATATCTACCAGTTTCCCATATTAAATTACATGACATAAATCCCAATTCTTTTGGAAATGCATTTAATAACAACATAGAAAACCATTAAATACCAACTTTTCCTTTTATCCTTTTATTGTCGATAAAAGTGCTAACGTTTAATGGTGCAACTAACACTTTTCTACTAATAAAATTTACATTTAAAATTTCATACACACATATTTCTTAATATTTTAAAATGTTCCAAAATTTCTTTCAGGATACACTATGCTAAATCTTAACCAAAACCAATTTCATCGCTAGTTTATCATTTAACATAATAAGTAAATTTTCGCGTTTGCTCCATTTCGTACTACATGAATACCAACGAATTTACTTTTAAAATTTACATAAGCATTATCACAGAGTATAAACATAAAAGCTCATAATATTACGCACTGTATTAAATTTCATTATTTTACAAATGGTTAAGCATTTCCAGAAACCATTAGTATGTCCTTTTCCTGATTTCTTTCCAATGCATAAAGTTTTCTTAACTCAACATACCGCAAAATTACAAACTAACAGGGGAATGAACTTTCCAGGTCCTAATCCTTTGCAATCGGTCGCAGCGAATTTTACGAATTCGTGAATTGATGCCCTTTACCGTGCCCATGCAAGCGTAAGTTTAAATAAATGTAGTCACACGCTGCATTTTTCCCTGCCGAAAATCTGTATTCTTATCTTAAAACTGTTTTTTACCCTTCAGGTTCCAAAGCCCTTACTTTTCGTCCGTGTTACTACATTTTGATGTTTTCAGATTAACTGTTTGCGAATTTTTCTGTCAGATGTAACTTCTTTCACTTTCTCTCACTATCTGTCTTACGTTCCGTGGATAATTATATCATGGTTCAGTATTCCTATTGGGTTTTGTATTCAAATACATAAGCGACGCGTGATGCTGTATACTTTATTTAGGTTAACGTCCAGTGTTTAGCGTTTCCTACTGGTTTCAGCAATGTAAATGATACATTATAACATTTTACATCGTATTGTATGATATGCATCTTGATCTTCGTGAATTTTACTAACGAAGCGTATGTGGTTTTTACTTTGTATTGTAACTACGTTACATTGATTCTAATGCATTTAAAATTTGTAAAAGTCTCTCCCATATTTGAGATGCATATTAATGATTCTACTGTTATTTTCTTCATAATTCTGAAGCTTTCTTAAACTGACATCATTGCGATGTGAAAAGTTACCGTTTTAAATATTAAGTTTGCCCTTTATTGCGGTTTCTACATTAATTTATTTCTTCAATGTAGCTGTGTGTGATATTTATTTCATAATTTTCAGTCTCGCATATTTAACATATTTATTACAATGTATATTTTATTGAATCTTCGATTTAAGCGGTATTTATTGTCGCGGCATTTTATCCTATTGAATGACTAATGTTTTATCTTAGTATTATATTAAATTGTACCTATTCATTTTGAAGAAATTTATTTTTATTTTTTTAATTATACTAACTACCCTAATTGAAATTATATATTCTAAAATTAAAAGAATGGAGATATCATGTTTAATTAAGAATAATTATTTGTGAAACTATCATACAAGTTGCGTCATATTTATTCTGTCAAATTAGAATTTTGCTTTTCGTATCTAATTTATAACTAACGTAACATAACATATTACAATTTATCATCTGCATATCTCAGCATTTGATTTTACTTATTACTTAAATAGGATTGGCGATAACGTACATTCCTGTGTTAATCCCCTTATCGATTTTAATTGTGCTATCTTATTCTCTATTTCAGTTACAGCCACTTGTTTTCTATATAAGTTATAGATTAGACGTGTGTCTTTGTAATTCATTCTCCTTTAAAATCCTAAACAGTGTATTCCAATCTACATTGTCATCATCATTTTGTTATCGACCTTACTTAAGGTCGGTTTGACGCAGCTCTAACTTCTTTTCTATTCTTGCTAATCTAAAAAGCTCTACATACCCTTCACAACCTAAATTTCTAATAATTTGACTAATATAGTTTGGTCTAGATCGTCCTATATCCTTCTATCTTTTTCCTATCCAGCTGGCTCTACATAGATATTAGCAACCTGATGGTTGTTAAAGAACTCTAACATGTTTACATGATTACCATTTATAAGAAAATGAAATATAACCTGGTTAATTATACTGGTAATTATACTACCTAAATAGCAAAATTCATCCACCTCCTCTAACTCGGTATTACGTATTTTTAATTTTGGTTTAGGACTAGGCTGTAACTCGCTTGTCATTATCTTTGTCTTTACTGAGTTAATTCTCATACTATAGTTACTCCGTAGTATCTCATCTAAAATATTTAAAAACTCTCCTAACTCTTTTCTAGACTCTGCTATAATGGCTATATCATCTGCAAAACGCAACATATCTATTTTCTGTCCCTGTACACTAATACCTATCTCTTTTCTCTCTCTAGCTAAGTTTAAAGCTTCCTCAATATAAACATTAAAAAATCAAGGGAGACAGTATTCAACCCTGTCTAACACCATTTCTAATCTTAGCTTCCTTTTCTATTTCATCAAATCTAATTACTACGCTTTGGTTTTTATATAGACTGTAAATAATTTTTCTATCCCTATGAGAGATTCCTATTTTTTGCAGAACCCTGAACATAACAATCCAATTAACCCTATCAAATGCTTTTTCTAAATCTACAAACGCGAAATGAGTCTTTTATTTTTTGTAACCTTTTTCGATAATTACCCTTATCATTAGTATCGGTTCTCTAGTCCCTCTGTCTTTACGAAAACCATATTGGTCTTCGCCTAAATAATTCTCAGTCAAAGCTTCTACTCTATTTTTAATTATTATTGTTAGTATTTTGGAAGCATGAGAAGTTAAACTAACCGTTCTAAAATTCTCACACCTATCAGCTCCTGACTTTTTTGGGATTGGGATAATAATATTTTTTTAGAAATCTATTGGAACCTCACCTGTCTTCTTTATATTCTACATTGTCAATAGTCTGAACCATATCAATAAAGCGTATTACTGTAGCTTTTCTACCCTTGGCCTTTCTTCCAATACTAATCCTAGTGTTTCGATCTCTTCTTTCTTATTACCGATCTTTCTAAATCCAAACTAATGTTCTGCTAATCCCTTGCCTATTTAATTATGTATGCTTTTATGTATTGTATTAGTTAATAACAATGCCTCACCACACTAACGGTTCTACAGTTTGCTTATTGTTTTGAGTCTGTTTTCTTTGAAATAATCACTAATCTACTGTTTGCAAAATCTAAGAATGTTCTTTTTTTCGTATATCCCACTTATCTACTTATGTAGCGCTTTTTGTAATGTTTCATGACTCAACTAACTCTCTAGCAATTAGTCTATTTCTATCGTCTTTTTAAAGTTTAACTGCTTTAGTCCTTTTTGAAATTCATTCTTTAATATTTCACATCCTGCGTCTCTAGCTCACTCTAGTTTTCCATAGTATCTAGAAACGGTTTCTGTATATCTTTTCTATCTACCTGCTATATCGTTTTTGTTTACTAATATTCTGCTTACATAATTTTTCATTGTCCTACTTCTATTACTAGCTCTCTTGCGGCAGCATATGCTTTACTTTGGCAAAATGTAGCTTTCGACTCTTCTTTATATTCTACACGTTACCTCAAACTATTTAAGGGCATAAAAGTTGTGTACTGCAGCAACTTTATTTTACGTAGCTTGGCGTTGGGCGCCAATGTTACAATTTTTCTTGCGGCAAGCTGGACGCCGGTTTGAAAAGCTGCATGGGTACGATTGTATTAAAAGATGGATTCGACAAACGTACGTTCTCCTAAAACCGTAAATCAATAAAGATGAAATTTTAATCCGTAATAAAAGACTTTGAGGAGACTTCCAGACTACCTCTGAACTCTAATTTCAGCGGAGTTTGATTAGACTAACAGGAGTTCGTTACGGATTGCCTTAAGCTCCATTACACTTAACAAAAGTTAACCAGGAATACCGCACAGAAAGTGTAGGAACTAAACGGTAATTAACGGATCGAAGTGGAAAAAGCTTAAGTTGAAATATTCTCGTTGAGGAAGCTGAAAGAAAAGGTGCACATAGGCAGATAAACACTATTCTGTAACTATTAAATCTAAAGGAAAAAGAATGTAAAGTGTAAATATGTTGACCATGTATACTTGAACTCGTTCCCATATGTGCGCTCTACTTGTTATAGAAAATCCTACACATCACTTTTAATATAATGTTTTCGTACTTAAACTTAAAACTTTTGTTGGAAATTTTATCGACATGTATTCACAATATTCTTAGCATCGTTACATACTCAAATCATATGATTGTATAACGAAAATTATGTTTCTATTTTTCTTCACATAAACATAAATAACTTCTTTTAAAATATTTATAATAAGAATAGATCAAGCTTTTTTGTGAGGGTGGAAATATGTTATGCATATGTTATTAACTTATAGTGGATTTATGTTTAAAAATCTTACAGCCATTTTTGGCAAATATTTGCTTATCTTTCAGATCTGCACCATAAGCATTACATTTTGTATTTAGCTTTCTTTATTAATCAAAAAAGGATATCAGAAAATATTAGCACTTTAAAAATCTATAGTCTACTACATTCACTATACTTTAATATATCACCCAATGTAATTAGATTCTTTATCATAACAGAATTTTAATTGTTTATGGTGTAGGCGCGTGAAGTTAACTTAAGATGTTCAAAACCAACTCTTGCAGCCTACAGGTTAATGTGGTATAACTTAGTTTATTTTACAGACTATTGAATTCAGGGAACGAAAATTTTATAACAGAAAAACGACACTCGCCAGAAGCTTGTTTAGAAAGTTTAGATTGTATTACCAACTTAAACGAATGCCTCATCTTTGTGTTGACCTCGACATCTGCTATCACTAGATCTTCATGTATAATTTTCGTAATGGAATCGAATCTTGTTACATCATACGAAACAGTTGTTTGCCATAATTTAAATTACCAGAAACTGGATTCGAAATGAAATTGCTGCATACTTCGACATTATCGTTTACCAACAGATTGTAGGAAAAATACTATAAATTGTTTCTTGCTTATTAAAACTTGGTTTCGTTGTATTAAAACTTAGTTGCCCTGTAAAAAACGAAATTAGATGTATTTAAAATAAATCGAATTTACTAACCATTTAATTTGAGACATCACCAACACATTATGTCTGTACTTTCAGACACTCACACACATATTTAAAGCGAGCCTTAAGTCGCTCGTAGGAACTCTCTTAGCCATCCTACACTGATAGAAATGTACCAGCAACTAGTCGAATTCAAACGACAGTCAGGCTCGAAAGCCTAGGACGGAACAAGCATACGCCAGATATTACATGTGAACTTGATATCCTGTTTTGCACAACGAAACAGCTGAAAATAGCTGGAAATACTCGTGTGTATTACAAGGCTAAGGATTTAAACAAATTGTTTTCAATGAATTTAATGACGTAAACACACAGGTGCTTCACAAAATACATGACCCTATAATTTTCTGCCTAACATAATAGAAAGTAACAATCATAATACAGTGTGTGTCACCTCCAAAATAACTTGAAACTAAATTTATTTATGATTTTAATGCCTTAAAATTTTTAAAATTATAGTACATCGGTGTACCTGCTCAAATATGGAATTTTTTCTTGGGATTCAGTTATTAATAAATTTATGTGTCAGCATTTTTGCATCTCTTTCTAATATTTGTTTTTGTTGCAGGTGAGTCAATACTTCCAACTACGAAGTAATGAATTGCTGGTTAGTTTAATTATGTAGGATTATTGTTATTTTTCAAAGTTTTAGCTTATTTCATACGAGTTCTAAAATATCGGCCTGATGGCTATCTTTACATTTATGAAGTATATGAATTTCAATTAGTTAAAAAAGGTGAAATTATAACTTACACTAAGATTATTTCAAATCAGCTAATAATTGAAAGAGGGAAATAAATATAAGGTCATGGACAAGACCTCAGTCTGTAACTCTTTCGATTGATATTCAGATGCTCTACTAACGGAGCTACTGTTTGATAATTCAGTTGCAGAGACTAATAAGTTTAAATCGCGTATCTCACTATTATATTAACCTAACTTTCAATTACGTTTCACATATTTTTCAAACATTGTCAAATCATGGTTATAACCAACTAGACTTCATTTCACGAGGGAATAAAAAGATGAAAAGCATAGGGAATAAAAATCATCTATTTCATTGATTGAAACATAAACAGATTTACACATCTTAAACTTATGATTTTGGGAACAGGTTTTGACAAAAATATCACCGTCGGATATTCATTATTTTAACTATCCATAAATTTTAATTGGGTTTGATTAATTTTATAAAGGATAATCTTGCCGTTAAACCGATAAAATGCAAAGAGTATAACAGAATTTTTTAGTAACCAAATAAAAAGATCGAATTATGTGCTGCTTTGTAAAAACGAGTAATAAAGTAACGTTTGTAAATTTTCGTGAAACATCCCGGTAGCTAACTTAACATTAATTTCTTGTTGTAACCCATTAAAAGTTGTCTACCAGCTACGTGTTTCCATCACAGATATTTGTAGTATATGAAATATAGCATACGTTTTCCAGTTCCTTCTAATTCGTTGTATTCAACTGTTATAAGGTATTAGCTTCAATACAAATTTAAACCTTTTTTTAAACAACTATTTTATTCTTTTAAGAAGTATTTAACTGAAAATTTAATCTAACAAATGTATTATTCTTATATCACTTAAAATGCGCCATTTTCTGCATTTTATCATACCGTGGGTCCCGTTTTGGTTTGCATCATTCTTAACAAATTTTACTAATTAGTTGTTCAAAATAGCATAACATTTTTTCAAAAAGGCAAAGAAAATATTTAACTTTTTGTATCCAAATTAGATGTTGTCATGAAAACTTTGAACAATAAATATTTTTTCGTGGCGGTACAAACTTTTGCTTTAATATTAGGTATAGGAATTTTTTTAATCAAAAATGGAAAGCCTTATTTCTCGTTGTTTTTGTAGTATAATTAGGTTATTACGCATAGAATTGCGGTTTATAATTCTCATGCAACTATAGGTCAAGAACCTAAAGTTTATTACATGTTATTTGATAAACACGCATTTTTACACACCTTGAAGAATGTATGGTTATCACTGCAACCAATGGAAACGTTGAACGGCGGGTAGGATGACGACGAGCTTCACGAGAATACGCGCATTTTGGTGAACTTTATCGTGAACTAGCTTACTGTATCGACGTATTAAATGTTAACTGCGTGAGGTCTGCAGTGAAGTTTACCTGTGCATTCCTTATCTCTTTCGTGTGTCTATCTTAATATCGTCTGTACCAAAACTGTTGTAAGTTTCGACAACCAACTTTACTGCAAGCAATTAGACAAAAATTCAACATCCTAACCTAACGAAGAACCCGTTACACATTTAGACATCAGTGCAGGTCCATTGAGAAGCAAGGATGCAAAGACCTACCTTAAACTAGTATTAATTAAACGTTAGCTGTTCTTTAGTTTGTAAATTATTTTCCAATGTATTAAAATTTGTGCAAAGCTGCTGTCTCTGCTGAACTACACCTAGTACTAAGTGTTTATCTATAACTGACGTTTGGATATAATAAATGTCAAATTCAAATCAGTGCACATGTACTTACAAGTACTTTAATTTCATACATTATAGAGTAAATATTTCCATCTGACAGTTGATGTTTTTCGCGTTTTTATGGCAACTGCTATTTTGGATACAAAACGTGAAGCGTTTCTATTAACTTTTTGAAACAAATGTGAGGAAACATTTGAGATACTAATAGCTAAAAATTTATTAAGAATAAAATACTCCATAACTTCTATTTGAAACATTTTTCTCCGAAACTTATATTAGATAAATGGAACTGTTACGCGTCAAGCGCTGCATAAATTATTTCTAATAAATAATTATTGCAGGAGATTTTTCTGTAGAATTCATTTAGGAGTATTACACATAGTTGTGTAATATAGTTTTCGAAATAGGATATTAATGCATTATAAATGTGGTTTAGGATTCCCCGGCAATGTTTAAGGGGGAATAGCCTGTATTATTATGTAATTTTGCTGTAAAGACGCTTCTCACAGGTCGTGAAATGGACATGTTTTCCCTACTAATCAGAACCCGCTAGTAAAGCGAAGCAATTAGTTAAACTATAGTCGTAAAGTAGATTGCAATAAAACTTGGCATTGCTTAAAGCACCGTGAGGAACATCATCAAAAAAATGAAACGGACGGGTACTGTAGTAGCTATCGTAACAAAAAGGCACAAGTAGTCTACGAAAGGCTTGACGAAAAGGATATTATTGCAAATCTAAGACATATTCGATTCTACTTTTATAATGAGTTGTTTACTATTCAAAAAGTACTACACGAAATAATAATGAAATGACGATTCGTTCCCAAACCTTAGTCGTTCATCGCTTTATCGACTCTTGCGAAAAATTGGATTTACTTATAACGTACTTTAATTTAATTTAATTCACAGCGTACTTGTATAGAAGATAATATTGTACAAATTTTACAATCAAAATGAATATTCAACTTCAATGAATAAATCAAGATTACCTTTATTAATCTGTATGGTAAGTTGGGGCAGAGCCAATTGTTGAATCCATATAATACGTACACATGGATCGTATAGGCTTTCGCGGCCTTTCTTTATCAGATAACAGTGAAGTTCGTTGATAATCTATAACATATTGGAACAAAAAGATCTTTAGAGATAATGAAAGGCAAAGGATGACACAGGTAACTTTTGCATTATACGTACTGACTCGTCACTTCGTCTGTTCAGTAAAGTAGTCCAGAGTAATCTGCTCTCGTCGCGCTCATTCATCCAAACTCGTCGATTCCTCAACTATATATAGCACGTCTTCATTGGTCGAAGACAACGACGTACGTTTTTGGAAGCAAAGAATACGTCTATCCCACAAAAGACAATAATAAATTATAAGTTATTTCCCTAGTCATTCTGGGAAATCGTAAACCACATTTATAATGAGTCACGACCTACTTACTAGCCAAATTACTATGGGAGATGTACTTCAAATTAAGAATTGGAAGTCCCCTACGAGTAATCATTAAAATAAAGTTTGTTAAGCCAATGAGTCGTAACAGAACAACAATATTCGTATTGATCGAAATGTGCGAAATTGTTCTTTAGAGAAGAAACTATTTAACATTAATAAAATAATACCCTAAAGAAAGCGGCGAAGTGTACTGTTTCGACGAAACTTGGGTGAATGCAGGACACGTGCAGTATAAAGTTTGGCACAATATCACAGTCGGCTTTCAACGTCGGACCACTTCAGACTGCAGCATCGTTCATTGGCTTACAACATCGGACCACTATAAACCACAGCATCTTTTATTGGCTCCCAACATCGGACCACTACAGACCACACATATATATATATATATATATATATATATATATATAATAAGGTGTATCTGTAAACAAACTTATGAAAATAATAGAAGCTTATTGACGAATACAAATCGGGCTAGTAGTTATATAGCCATTAACAAAACATTAGCTTTATTACTTCACAGGGGAGAAAACATCCACTGACCGACGGTTTCGGCTTTGTTAAGCCTTATCAGAGCAGATTAGTTTCCAACCCTATGAAGTAATCGAAGCTATTATACTGATATAATTTTGAAACAATCTCTGTACTTTGGCAAAACTAAATAAAACCGCCATCAGGTGATAAAACACCAACACTACTAAGTGTGGAAGTACAGAATTGAATCTAAACTACAGAGTAGATTCTATAGATGGCTATAAAAGTACGTCTGGCCTTTGAGAATTGTGGAATGTTACAGCACAATTTATTTGAAAACGTAACAAATCTTCTCTTGGCGACACCCGGGTTCATGCCCCAAAGGCAATTCAAATAATAAAAGACAAGTTATTTGCAGTCCGCAATAAGAAAGGCCATAGTACATGCCATAGTACAGAGATTGTTTCGAAATTATATCAGTATAATAGCTTCGATTACTTCATAGGGTTGGGAACTAATCTGCTCTGATGAGGCTTAACATAGCCGAAACCGTCGGTCAGTGGATGTTTCCTTCCCTGTGAAGTAATAAAGCTAATGTTTTGTTAATGGCTATATAACTACTAACCCGATTTGTATTCGTCAATAAGCTTTTATTATATTCATAAGAGTTTGTTTACAGATACATCTTATTTTATATATCGTTCTACACAATTTCTTATTGCGGACTGCAAATAAGTTGTCTTTTATTATATATATTGCTATAGAATGCAGCGTTTATAAGAATGAATTAAAATAAACCTCTTATGTTGAGTATAAATAAAACTGGTGCGAACTATTGTCTGTAGATGCCCGTATTATCTTGCTAGCTCACATTAAATGAAACAACGAAACTCCAACATAAAAATTTTAATAACATTAAATATTCATTATTTTTCAAATACTAATAATAGCTACATCTACAAATATCTTTCTTCAACATACATTTTCAAAAAGATTGCTTACACATAAGCATTAGAATCTACAAATGCAATTTACAATTTAAATCTAAAAACAACATTTCAAAACTTTTCAGAGTAAGGCACACTATGTACAAAAAATTTTCTTTTAGAGATAGGTATGGATAATTTTAATACTCTTGTTTAAAAATCCGTTAATAAATGAGGCTGATCAGGTACATTTAAAAAAATCAAATTAAATCGGAATTCAACATCTATATGCCAAACGCCTGTGCAATTTAACCTACTTACAATAAATAGAGTAAGAAAATGTCCTTCAAAGGATTTAAACAATGATATACTTACGTTTCACTATTAATTATCATGGGATTCATGAAGATTCATGAATTCGTCCTTGTCTAAATTATTAATTAAATTTCCACATACAGTTCTATTTTTTTTTGGAAGTGATTTATCAATAAAGTGCATTTGAAAACCATACCATGCTTTTCCATGTCGTATTTTTCTGTTTAAATTTACCGTACAGGCATATACTTCATTAAACTGACTGCGTTATGTACTTCCAGTCTTAGTTGTTCATATCTTAATCAGTACTACTTTAGACGTCGATAACTTTAAAACATCGTTCTTGACAAATATTTTGAACATCTAGTACCTTACTGATGTAAACTCTAATGCAATTATAACTTGTAGTTAACCGTCAAAAGCATTTATTGGTATACAATAAAATTCGTTGCTTAATGTTTATTCAGTTCCAGCTATATCTTACTTTTGTTTTATGCGAGTTTTAATTTCGTAGGTAACATCAAAGGTATTGCTTTTGAAAGTAGCGTTTAACAAGCTCTCCACCTGTAAAGTGGAACACCCATTCTTTTGTATTGAAACTAAAAAAATGCAGCTTCCTAATGAGTAACAAATAAACATTATTTGAAGCGTCTGTCGGTGTCATTGGCACCGCTAATAATAACGCACAACCTCTGGGTTTATAAATTTTAAACCCCAAACCCTACCATAAACTTTTACGACAGCCTTGTCACCCTGCAAGAAATTTCAATCAGAACATGTGGTGGGTAACCTCTTTATTTTTATATACCTATACTAGAAGCATTTTTACGTAAATACCAATCTATGTCCCATTCTGAAGCATCAGTTAAAATATTTCTATGAGTCATCAAAATATAACCACCAATGCATTCATTACTAAATTTCATGTTTCAAAACCTTGAATTCAGCATCAGTTTATTTTATCTTGGTGTTTTCTAGGTATTGTAGATTCTAGGAACGGCATATAACCAACGGTTAATGTTAACTTGCAAGAACTATTTGATGGAAACTTAGTGCCCTGTGTTTATATGTTCCACAGAGATTAAGCGCTGTCAAAAATGTGATTTTCTTAAACAACGCTTTGGTACTTTTATTTCCAAAAATTTATATAAATTTGTATAAACTTTAAAATAATTTGAAAAAGCTTCAGCTGATATCCTGCCATGGAGTTTTTCATACTATGATTAAGTTGTTTAGTTTAAGGCAATTTTATTAATATGTACACATTTTTATAAATGTTCTATTTTTTATTTTTGTATGGTGTCAGAAAATATTAACTGTGACGTGAAGCACAATAAATGGAACATTGTTAGCTTTTATGGCTGGTTTACGACCTATTCTTATAAAATCCGTTTTATAGAGGCCATTGTTTATTTTTATGAGGCTATTTGAAATTTTACGCAAAGATAAGATTTTCCTTTTTTAATCTCAATAATAATTGTCAGCTTATACTGCCAATTTGCAGAGAATTTATATGCACTAATTGTTTTTAAACAAATGTGATTAACAATGTTGCGCAAAACCTATCCTATTTAACAACACAGAAGCTTCATCTTGCATTTAAGTACTTTTGTATCTATTAATGTCGTAATTCCTGATTTTACACAAATAGTAGCACGCGCCCAAACGACCGTGTGTCGAAGTCTGATAACTTCAAACATTTTTATCTAGAATAAAAAGAATCACGCATTATTTGTTCTAGTATTGTAAAAATAAATACTTAATATTAACAATCATTATCATTGTTACAAAGAAAAGCAACCAAAGTCCATGATGGCTTTAAGTACAGTACTGAGTAAACTAGTCGTTGCTGCAGCCATTTTGACAAGCGTTAATATATAGCAATATTAAAACCAAATGTCACACCAGATTTTACCTTTTTTCCATGTGCTTGTGTTGTACAGTAAACAGCTTGGTATGAACTCTGAAAGTCTACGATTCACGACATACTCAATTCAAAATTATGAAACAAATAAATCACGAATCATCTCTGAATATAAAGAAGTATGTTTTTCGCCACCATTTGCAAAGCCCGTCATCTATGACTCGTTTTAAACCTCAGGGGCATTCGTTTAAATAATGTAATCATTATTAATCTAGGAAAGACAGACGAAGCATACAAACTAATTAGAATGAATTTTAGGAATATAAAACGATAGCAAAAATAAAAGGGGTGCGGTATTAAACATCATTTTAGAAAATGTAGAGAAAGTGGTTAGATGGCAAGAATGTATAGGGAATTTATATGCAGGAGAGGAACTAACAGCACTGGAACAGGAATCGGGCATTAAAAAGGATGATGTCTTGGGATATCCTCTACTTAGAGATGAGTTTGTATTACCACTAAAAGATCTGAAAAATGGTAAAGCACCGGGTATAGATAAAGTGCAAGCAAATATTCTAAAAACCGTTGGACAAGCAGTAACAGAACGTCTCTTCCAACTTGTGAGTTATATGTATGAGACAGGCAATGTTCGGTCTCTTTGTCGCACGTTCGCGTGGTTAATTTTAAGTTATTTAAATTTGTAGTCGTAAATCTAGTAGTAAAACTGTCATCCCTTGTTCCCTTATATCCTGCCATAAAAATTCCTTGTGCATCTGTGAATAAGGTGGACAGAGTAGTGAACAAACACTTGCTTATGGATATTGAAGCAGAACGGTCGTCGGTTTCTTCGTTCAGTGTACCGTAAGTTAGTCAAGTGCCCCAGACTTTCGTTGTTAAACCCTAAAAAAACATAGTGCAAGTGTTACGTAACATAGACTCAACTCGCATACAGTCCACTTGGTTGAAGGAAGAGGAACTGCAGCTTAGAAAAACACAAAACACCGCGGAGGTAAGTCGATGTATAAATTTATAAGACCCCCCGCGCGTGTACAGACAAGATACCTAAAGATTTCAAATGTAACATCATAGTCACTGTACCAAGATAGAGAGACACGAATAGATCTGAAAATTTTCGAACAATAAGTTTGACAGCACACGTGTCAAAAATATTAACTAGAAATATACAAAAGCGAATGGACAAACGGGCTGAAGAATTAGTAGGATTCGATCAATTTGGGTTTAGACGAAACAAGGAAACACGGGAAGCTATTTTAGTTCTTAGCGTGATAGTGGAGAAGACAATAAAAAAAAAATAATGCGTGTAGATCGGGTTTGTAGATCTGGAAAAAACATTCAGCGATATAAAATGGAAAAACATGTTCGAAATACTGAAAAAGATTATAATGAGTTTTAGGAATAAACGGATAGTACATAACTTATACAAAGAGCAAACAGGGGTAATAGACTTAGAGCATGCGACAATGTTAAAAGAAAAAAATGTTCGAAATACTTATAAAGATTGGAATGAGTTTTGCGGATAGACGGATAAATCATAGCTTAAGAAAGGACAAATGGCAAAAATGGAATTATAGCAGGAACGTGGAGAAGTAAATGTTAGGACAGGGGTGAAACAGGAATGTGCTCTATCCCCGTTAATTTTTAATTTGCACATCGAAGAGACAATTAATACCGTTAAATGCAGGAAGACATTTGGAATTATTATGCAGGGACGAAAGATTGATATGCTTAGATTTGCAGATGATATAGCGTCGAACAGTATTGGTATCTGACAAGTGTAAACCTACCATATGGTCGTCTCAGAACCATATAAAATATTCCTAGAACAACATTGGTATCTGACAAGTGTAAACCCGTCAAGGGTCGCCTCAGAACCATGTATAAATCTACCAAAGAGGTAGCCTAAATCATAATCAGTTTTCCTCTTCAAGATAAATATAAAAAACAGCTGCTTAAGCCTTACGGTAACGTGTTCGCACACTTCTTTAATAACCATCTTCTGAATCGTATAAATAGAAACATGTTAAAAATGTTTTCCAATCCTCAAGTTATTGAATTTATATGAAATTTAACTATATAAAAATTAATCAGCTGATTTCACATTAAACGTATTGGCTACCTTTAAAGTCGCTCCCAGGGCGCAACACAAATTGAAGGCGCCCTATCTTCTAAACTTTAAAATTTTCATCTAATGTATTCGAACTATCAAACATTAATAAATCAAAGTCAGCTTCAATTTATGTCATAAATATCAAACTTGAAATTTTTATTATTTTGACAACGGTCCTAGGTCATGGATCGAAACGTAAATAAAGACGATTTAATAACTATGAGTGGTTTAATTCCCAAATAAGATCAAGGAAAATACAAAACAAATTATACAAACATACAGGGAGTATTTAAGACGTGGGATGTTACAAACATGAAGCAATTAGGCGAGCTAGGGAATTTGAAAATTGAAACGGATATGGGCTAGCATTAGATATAAGTAAGGATTAGTGAAATTCGGTAGCCAAAGGCGAGGTTTTTTTGGAGCGGAAATTTTAGGGTAATTCATATAAGTTCAGAACAAGGAAATTCGGGTGTGGGGATAGTTATGCGGAAAACGATTGGACATCGTGTAGAAAACTATTTACAAAAGAACGAAAGAATACTCATGGTTACATTAGAAAGCGGTAAATACAGTAATAATAAAAGTATACATGCCCAGCTCTACATACAGCGAGGAATAGGTAGAAGCGATCTACAAAAAATCGAAGACATACTTAGATTCGTAAAAGGGCACGAAAATTTAATAACTACATGAGATTTTAGTGCGGTGGTAGGTGAGGGTAGCGAATGAGCGGTAGTATGTTTAATTGGTTTAGGTCCGGGTAACGGCAGGGGGAATAGGTTGGTAGAATTTTTCGACAAAAACAATTTAACCATCACAAACACATTATTTCAACATCGTGGTAGAAGGCAATACACGTGGAAGATGCCACGAGACATATATCCAATAGATTACATTTTTGTTAAACAGCGGTTTAGTGATTAAGTAAAAGATTGTAGAAGCTATCCATAAGCAGATACAGACATCGATCAAAAGATAGTAATTATGAAAGCCGCGCTTAAATTAAAAAATTTGTAAAAAGTAACGGAAAAATGCACTTTGATTTTGAGAAACTAAAAGATAAAGATACACACAAAGGATTTGAGAAAGTCAATCGAATTGCTGAAAGTCATCGGGACAATTTATGATACTTAGAAAGTAGAAGCAGAATGGAATAATAATAAATCCAGCTAAAACACGGCGGACAAAAATTTTCTAGGATATAAACAAAAAGAAATTAAGAAACCATGGTTGGCAAAGGATATTCTGAATTTAATAAAAGAAAGGCGAAAATACAAAAACTGACCAGACAAAGCAAGAAAACAGAGATACAAAGCCATAAAATGGGAAATTATTCTCAAATGTAGGAAATGTAGGAAAGCTTGAAGGGTCTGAAAATAACAAGGCACCGCGTATAGATAGAATGCAAACATAACACCATATTCACTATACCGAAAAAGAGAGGTGCGGATAGATGTGAAAATTTTCGAACAATAAGTTTTTTTCAGTACACGTACCAAAAATGTTAACTGGAATTGCACAAAGATGGATGGAAAAATAACGAAACAGAGGAACGTGGAAGACCCATTTTAGCTTTAAGGGTAATAACGAAGAAAACAATAGAAAAAGAAGAAAGCTTGTATATAGGGTTTGTAGAGCTGGAAAAAGCATTCGACTATGTAAAATGGTAAAAATGTTCCAAATACTCAAGAAGATTGGAATGAGTTTTAGCGATAGACGGATAGTGTGTAGCTTATACAAAGGGCAAACATTTTTGATGGAATTAGAACAAGATCGTGGTAAATATAAGGAAAGGGGGTGAGACAGAGATGTGCATTATCGCTATTAATTTTTAACTTGTATATCGAAGAAGCTATGAATAGTGTCAATTGATATGCTTAGATTTGCAGATGATAGAGCGGTATTAGCACCTAGCAAAGAAGAGTTAGAAGAAGCTCTTAATGACATGGAATTAGTAATAACAGAGACACGGTATGAAAATTAACAAAAATGAAACTAAAGTACTAATATATAAAGAAGGGGAAAATAAGTCAACACCAGAATACAGATAGGAAACGATAACTTACAGGAGATTAAGGATTTCCGCAGCCTAAGAAGTCATTTAACGCCAGTTGTGAAGAGTGCAAAAGATATAAAGCAAAGATTAGCACAAAGCCGTGCTGTTTTAACAAAAGAAAAACAACTACTGTGTTCGAAGACAACAAACAATTATGGACAGACAAAATTAAGAACAAAGACATACTGGAAATGGTAGCAGAAGTAAGAAATATGCGGAAAATAGTACTAAACAGGAAAGATCGCATGATAGGATACATACTAAAGCATCAGGGAATAGCGAGGTATATAATAGAAGCAGAGAAAGAAAAAAAGAGAGGTAGATGTAGACCTAGATTAGACTGTTGCACACAAATAGCAAAAGATGTAGGCTCTAGGAATTTCAGCGAAATCTGTAGACTAACTCAGAATAAAAAACAATGACAGTACGCGTCCAACTATTTTCAGGACGGAAAACCTAATGATGAGGATAGTAATAGTAATTGAACTTCATGATTATCGTAAACAATTACAGGCGTTGGTTTTTATAGTATTCTTAACAAATGTTGATTGTTCGAAATGAGTAAGCGGAAAAGTATTGATTGGGCAAATGTCGAAATGGTGGGTCTGGTAAGCGTCAAGTTGCTTAAACTCCTCGCTTATCATTGAATATGGGTTAAATAGGGTATTATATTTTTAGAAAAAAATAGAAAAGAAAGAAAGCGTGTATGTAGGGTTTTGTCCATCTGAAAAAAGCATTTAACAATGTAAAATGGGATTACATATTCGAAATACTCAAAAAATTGGAATGCGTTATAGGGATAGATCGTTTGTACTTAGCTTATACAAAGATCAAACATCTGTAATCAAATTAGAGTAGGAACCTTTATCTAAGAGGCAATGAATACTGTCAAATGCAAGAAGACATTTAGTATGATTATGCAGGGACAAAAGATTGATGTGTTGGGATTTGCAGATGATATAGCGGTGTTAGCAGCTAGCAAGAAAGAGTGAGGAGCGGCTGTTAATTAAATGAAATCATTACTAACAGATGGTACGTTATAAAAATAAAAAAAAAATAAAACTAAAGTATTAGTATATAAAGGAAGAGAAAATGAGTCGAAAACCATGATAAAAAAATAGGTAACAAAAAATTACAATTCTGCTACATAGGAAGCCAAACAATCAAGATGGGAAAAATGTAAAAGATAAAAAAGTAGATTTGCACTAAGCCGTGCTGCATTTAACAAGAAACAGCATTTGATATGTTCCCAGACAACAAACATAGAAACAAGGAAAAATTGTTGAAAGCATATGTGTGGAGCACAGCACTGTACGGCTGTGAAACGTGGACGGTAGGGGAAATGAACAGGAAAAGGATAGAAAGAAACCTTTGAAATGTAGTGCTACAAATGTACGATGAAGATATCATGGACAGACGAAGTTAAGAACAAGAAGGTTTTAGAAATAGTAGGGTAAGAAAAAAATATTAGGAAAACAGTAAAAAAAATAGAAGAGAAAAGATTATAGAACGCGTTCTAAGGCATGAGGGGAATGTGTGGGTTAGTTCTGAATAGGAAACAACGGAGATACGCGTCGAACCAATTTTAGGACTGAAGACCTAATGATGATGAAGAATACAAGTCCAACTGTTTTCGAATTTTTGTATAAAGAAACATTTTCTTATTGGACTTTTAAAAGGATAATTGTTTGTTAAAATATAATTATTTACAAAACAATTGATTTAATACCTTTAATAAAGTTAACTATACAATTTTTGGGGATATAGAAATAAATCTTGTTTATTATTAGGTCTATGTTATTGTAAAGATGACGTAAGAAAAACACTTCGTCAAAACGACTGCTATAAAACTATAGCCATTGAAATTTGCCAAATTACAGGAGTAGGTTATATATCAATGTCGTCTTTTAGTTGCAGTGTTGCCAACTCTAGGAGCTGCTACTTCGGATTACTTCGTATGCCCGTGCAAGTTTAACAGCATAGAAACTTGGTTTTTGTTTCGCGAGGTTTACAAAACCAAAACAATTAATTGTTCAAAAAGATATTGTTGGAACACTTGGACAAGAAAATTAAAACAGGAACACATTAGGGAAAACTGGGACGTATGAACCTGCAAATTTAGGAAGCTAGCTTTAATAAGGTCTCGTGTATTGTGCAACTATGGATGGGGAATCTTAAGCATGAACATCGGTTAATTTACTAAGTTAATATTTATCTGTTTGTAGTATAGAAAATCTTCTTTCTCTCAAACTCGATGCGCTTAAAATCTTTGTCTAATTAATTTTACCCGGCAAAATACACGTAAATTATTGTAGGTTTAATTAGAAGAGATTATCTGCTTTCATCACTTTTCAGCATTTGATAGCAGTTATATTCAAGTATTTCCGAAAATAAATTTAAAAATGACGGAGAACGTAAGTATTTGTTAAAGAATTTTTAAATACTATCTTTGGTTTCTATAAATGTGCATAGTTCGTGTTTATACACCTTAAACGACCTTGACGTGTTTTATAGGTAAGTAAACACATTCACTAGGTGGCCACAGAAATCAAAAATACCATATTTTAACTTGGGCGGTAAGAAATTTACTACATTTATTTGACTGTTAGAGGACGCGTATCTTCGTCTGAATATTACCCTCCAAACCCTCCAAACAATCCAATACCATATATTAGTTGGGGTGATTGCTCTTCTGAATAACCTTCCTAATGTTATTTTAAACTACTACAACATTCCACACCGGGGGCGTATTTGTAGCGCTTCGTAATCTAGTTATAGCCTGAGGGTGGACAGGGTATTATTATACAAATATCTAGTTTCCGGCGAATAGATGAATAGTAAACTACCCTCTAAATTTTATATATTTAAAACAGCTTCATCTCTTTTAGATTTGTATACACCGTTCACTAATTATAGCGTCACTGTATGATCAAAGAATTTATTGTTCGTCACTTTATTGCATTGGTTGGTATTTTCTCATGAAATATAGAACAGTGCATTCATTATTGTTGTGGAATGCAGGTTATTGTGAGATAGAAAGCAGACCCATTTTTGCAATAAACAGAACTGGTTCTTGGCTACCTTTTAAGGTTTAATATGTTTACCACCTGTTTCATTTGCGTAAGAGATACTTTATTTCTTGCTCCTTGATTTCTTAACCTTGATATTAAAAGTATATCTACTTTTGTACTAGTCTAAATATAGAAAATGTGTCAGATATTTCTTACGATCATGTCAGACTTAATCGTTTTCTAGTGACACTCCTGTCCTGAGAGACGGTTCAGCAATTTATAATTTATACTTCTATTTATCAAAAATTTTAAAAGCCCTAGACAGATCAAAACTTAGCTAACATCGATCAGCAAAAATAAGGCGACACGAATTCTTTTGTGGTGTTTAGTGGGTGAAATCAATGTTTTGGCTCCAGAAACTACGTTTATTTTTACCACAGTGAGGGTGGAGGACTAATATCCGGAACTGCTGCACTGGCATTTGTATCTTAATCGTTTCTTTGCTACGTTCTGCTCAAATAAATTAATTTTAACACATGCTAATGTATGGGAGCTGCTTCTAAAATTTCGAAATGTGGCGACAGTGTAGTGCTTGTCATATAAAAATTCATAAATTTTGACATTTGCGTTGGCAAACAAAAATGACAAAGGTGAATATTTAAACAATTTTTACTATATCATATTTTTAAAGTTAATAATATTTAAAAAAACATGAACTTAAATTGTTAGCGTTTTCGAACAATGATTTTGGGGACCGTCGAGAAAACCAGGAAATTCAAAAAAGAAAATGAATTAGTGGAATGGGTCAAGAACGATGTATTTTTTATTATCCAATTTTTAAAAATACGGAATATTTAGATTTTAAGAAGTATATTAAAAATTAACGTATGCACCGATTCAACGAAGTACAGTGACAGTGAATCACGCATTATAAGTAGGCTGTACTTTAATTCGTACGATCCATACATGTACCAACTGCATAAGTGAAGTCCACTGTCCCATGCCAGCACCCACTAATAGTTATTGCATACTAAGGGACGTAAGTAGGATTTACGGTGGCGAGCTGTTTGTAGCCCGATGAAGCAAGGACAGCCGTTCTATTGTTCTATAAGTGTCGTTTCTGCTCTTCAACGAAGTGGACTGTATGGTTATTTATTGGACGTGTTACGTACGAACTATCACTGTGTTTTTTAGAATTTATCCTTAAATTCACATTCGCAGACACTAATGACTTAACTCACTTTACCGAACCAACAAACGTTTCTCTTCGATGTCTATAAGCAAGTGTCGATCACTGCCCCTTTATTCCAAAACTTAATTTCCGCAGGCACAAAGAGGGTTTTATGACAGGATATAACGGGACAAGGGATGACAGCTTCGCTGTTTTATTTACAACTACGAATTTACGACAACTTAAGTTAAACACGAAAACATGCGACAAAGAGACCAAACATCCCGCCCGCCAATATAAGTATGAACTAACTTATTTTATATTTAAAAATAATTATAGCTATTAACTAAGAAACTAAACCGACAAACTTATATAGGTAAATACACACACGCACGCACGCACGCACGCACGCACCACACACACACACACGCAACACACGCAACACACACGCAACACATACGCAACACACACGCAACACACACGCAACACACACGCAACACACACGCAACACACACGCAACACACACGCAACACACACACGCAACACACACACGCAACACACGCGCAACAC
Source organism: Platerodrilus igneus (assembly GCA_036346225.1). NCBI lineage: Eukaryota > Metazoa > Arthropoda > Insecta > Coleoptera > Lycidae > Platerodrilus > Platerodrilus igneus. The sequence continues at coordinate 6,821,843 of JARFIW010000507.1, read as the reverse complement.
ACACGCAACACACACGCAACACACACGCAACACACACGCAACACACACGCAACACACACGCAACACACACGCAACACACACGCAACACACACGCAACACACACGCAACACACACACGCAACACACGCGCAACACACGCGCAACACACGCGCAACACACGCAACACACACAACACACACATACACACACACACACACACATATATATATATATATATATATATATATATATATATATGACTCTTGGGATGTCTTGACTGTAGCTACCCGAACGATACCATCCCTACCAGGATGAGCATCCACTACTCTTCCTAAAGCTCTTTTTCGTTAACACCCAACCAAAGGTTGTTTTAATAGCAACTGGCTCGTTAGCGACACCCCAACGGATTCGTTCAACAAAACCTGATCAAAGATTTCAGCTCCGAGTAGCATGTCAATCTTACTAGGAATATTAAAATTAGGATTAGTTAAGGCCAAACCTCGAGTATACGACCATTCCTTGACCCCAATAGACGACGAAGGTAATTGATTACAGATGTTAGGTAAAATATAACAATCAATTTCATATGCTGGAGACCTTGCTCTCGAGCGGCTGACTACACACGATAGTGTACCAGACAACAACGACGAATTGTAGCCAAGTCTTTGAACATTGACATTGGCTCTCCGTTTCTTTAAACCTAATTTCTGACGGCACCTTTGAATCATAAAACTTTCCATGAATCCGTTATCTAAAATTATCTAAAAAGGCTGCAATTTTTCTGTATAATCGAGCACCGACACCATTGTCGAAATTAACAAGCTATTGGCAAGTTGTTCATGCACAACCGCCGACGACAGATTGTCTTCACTAGGTCTACTAGTAGAAGTAAGTCTAGGCGCCGCTCTCCAAGGAGACGCTGACCTATGACGATGAGTTTGTCTGCGTGGAGACACCGATTGTTCTCGTTTATCGAAGGAAGTAACGAATTGTGTGACTGTTGACATTTTCTACACGACCAATCCAACTTACAATTTTTCACCGAATGTGAAGTATTTAAACATTTAATACAGAGATTTTTAACCTTTACCACCTAAATCTTTCTTGAGGGTTTTTTTCGAGAAACTGCTTACAACTATAATTAGGATGCACAGCTTAGCACAGACTACAATTTTTACCATCACTGGTGGTACCAACTAATGAAGTTTTAGCCAAAGTGCTAACGAACTTTCCTTTTTCGCCTTGTTTCAGTGAATCTCGAGATTTTAAGCATGTTCCTAAAGCAATGCCATTTATTTCCAACACTTTACATTGTTTTTCAGTGTACGACCTTAAATCTTTGAACGAGGGAATCTCGTCACTATTTTCTAATTCGAAACGCTTTAAAACGTTTGTATCTAATTTTTTCGATAACAGATTAAATAACATGAAATCTAATAGATCAATTTCCATCTGTTTTAACGCGGATATATTTTCATCAAAACAACCAATTAATTGCCGGAATTCCGTGTGCGAGACTGATGACCTTACCTTAGGGCATTTTTCGAGAGCATTAAAATATGTCGAAAGTAATAACATCTTGAGCTGAAAACGATCAGTAATGATTTTATAATCGTATGCACAATCGTTTAATGGCAAATGTTTTATTAACGCACGCGACGACTCATCTAGTGTATCTACGAGATAGCAAAATTTTTCCACAGGGAACAAACTGACATTATCATGAATCAATCGCTTATAAATTGCATGATAACTTTTAAAGCTCGAAATACGACCTGAGAACCTTACATGTGATTTTCCAATGCTCCACCCGAGGGTACTACATTGGCCAGGAAGCAGTTTTTTTATCTGGAAAATTTGGAATTTTGCCGAACCCTTGCTGTTTCAAGCAAGGTAGGGATCTTTAACGCGCGTGACAACACTCACACAAGGGACCGCCATTTTACCTCTCATTTTTCAAGCGGAACGTGTCGGGATTCGAACCCTGTACCCTGGGTGTAGTAGTCATACACATACCACTATACGCCACGGAGCCGCCCGGCCTTAGAACCGCGGGACTGATATGCGTTTCAAACGTATACCACTATTTATCTACAAAGAATTATTTATATTTTCCACTTGCGGTTTATTTTCTACGAGATCTAATTCACATTCTTCAGCGATAATGCGAATATCTATAGATGTTTCACCCTAAGACCTGAGAACTTGTCCAATTGTTTACTTTCTTCATCAAAGAAAATATCCTTGCAAAAAAACTTGAAATGAGTTTCAATTTGCTCAACACTTTTCATCGATGCTCTAATCATAGAAGTCGATACATTTTCCTGTTTATTAATCTTACTGTATATATGATCCAACCGTTTTACTAGATCAAGAATTGCTTTATCAATTGATATAACCATATTTGATTAATGAACGACAATAAAATTAACATAAAAACAATGCGTACCTCAATACGCTACGACAGCTAATTAAGCTACGAAATTAAATTATTAATCGATAAATGCAACTAATTACAATGCTGGATGGACACAATGTTTAACGTTTCAAAATAAACGCCAACAAATAACCCATTTGTTATACTATCCAATAAGTTGGATGACCCGAGTGGTGCATCAAACTTTGGTCGACGAAAAATAAGGTAATAATTTAAAATACAACCCTCATAAATATATTAGGTATCCAAAATTTCTACAAAGTTTACATATAGTACACCGACCGACCATTAATCCTTGCGACAAAGAAAAAGTTATGTATTATAAATCTACAGTTATACTCAAATGTTTCTACTATTAAATGTGCAAACAAGATGTTAGCATCTTTGCAACACGCCCAAACATATCAAAACTACGACAATTATTAAATTAAAGTATTAATAAGGAACGGCAGGAATAGGAACTAATTAATTAATCAAATAATCCGGTTTACGAAGGCCCATTTTGTTAACGCGCGAGGTCTTATAATTTTATATATCGACTTACCTCAGCCGTATTCTATTGTTTTATAAGTGACGTTTCTACTTTTCAACGAAGTGGACTGTATGGCTATTTATTGGACGTGTTACGTACGCACTATCACTGTGTTTTTAGGGTTTATCCATAAATTCAAATTCGGAGACACTAATGACTTCACTCACTTAATCGAACCAACAAACGTTTCTCTTCGATGTCTATGAGCAAGTGTCGATCACTACCCCTTTAGTCCAACTTAATTTCCACAGGTATAAAGGAGGTTTTATGACAGGATATAACGGGACAAGGGATGACAGCTTTGCTATTTTATTTACAACTACTAATTTATGACGACTTAAGTTAAATACGAAAACGTGCGATAAAGAGACCAAACATTTATTTTGTTTATTTGCTCTTTCTATTGATGTGCATTTCTTAAATACTAATTGTATCGAAATTAACCTAACAAGTAACATACACCTTTATGCATTCTCCCAGCGCGATAATGCCTCATTCGTTGCAGATTTGCAACAGGGCTATTTGTTATGGTCTTAAGTTTATTGTAGCAATCGGAATTGCCGTCAAGTAGAGGGGTTTTGAAGTAAACTTAAAGGATTTTGCAGGCACCTTTCCGTGTTAAGTTCACCAATGCTCTCAGATAACATTGACGAGTTTATGTGGCGGCAACACTTTGGAAGAGAACATTATCCTGTGTAAATACACGTGGCAATACGTCTACGTAATTTTAATTTCGTATTGTATGAAAAATTGATTGAAGGATTTTTTTTAGGATGAGTAAAAGATGCGGGGTTTTGATTTTTTATTATAATCCATTGGAAAATCTTGGATCTTTGTTTTTTTGTGAAACAATTGACGCTGAATTAATAGTAATATGTGGTCCTTGCAATAGCTGCAACCAACCTGTATGTTAATAAGTGCTTAGCACACCTACTCCAACACAATAGCCATGCTTGCGATAAGAGGAATCATTGCAGAGTTTGAGGAAAAAATTTTGAAGTTGGTGAATTTTCGGGGATTTTGAATGGCGAGGGAAAATATTTTTTATGAAATCGATCAAGAATGTTTACTTTGTCAGGTCAAAATCTAGTGTCAAAATACACTATTCCAGTATACGTCAAGAAAACGGCACGGGAAAATATTTTTCCGGCCTAGGCCGGGAAAGTATTTTCCCGTGCAGTTTTTGATCCTCATTTTAAACAATATAATTCACTCTAACAAGTAATCTCACAAAGTATATACGAGTGAATTTTTTTATTAAAAAGTATTACACCTATACTACTTACACGTATAATAATTAGGGCTGGGTCGGCGTATCGATATATCGATACGTATCGATACGACCCCCGTATCGACCCCCACACAGCAAAAAATAAATATCGATACTCGATATGTATCGATACGCATCGATACGTATCGATACGCATCGATACGTATCGATACGTATCGATATTCGATATAGAATATGTATCGATATTCGATACGCAAAATCCCGTATCGCCCACCCCTATATACATACTTATGTCACAAATATTAAACTTGAAACTTGATTTATTTTGATAACAAACAATCTTAAGTGAAAATCGAATTGTCAGTAAATATATTGTTTTAAAACAATCTTGTGATTTTATTCCCAAAGAAAGAGTAGAAATATTTATAGATGCGTATCGATTCGTACGATAGGTATCGCTACGTCTCGATATGTATACTTAATCTACACATCTAAACGTTCCGATACGAATCGCTATATATATATCTATACGTACCGCTACGTAAATATACGTATCGATACGCACCGATACGCATCGATACGAATCGATATGTATCGATACGCACCGATACGCATCGATACATATCGATACGCATCGATACGTATCGATACGCATCGATACGTATCGATATATATCGATATTCGATATATCGATATAGAATATGTATCGATATTCGATACGCAAAATCCCGTATCGCCCACCCCTAATAATAATTATACAACTATGATTTATTTATATTTACAGTAATTTTGCAAATTGTACAATCATCAAATAGTGGCTGAACTTTACTAGAAAAGCTGGAAGTATTACTGCTGCCTATTGTTAGTAATTCTTCTGCACACTTGTCGGTGTATATCTTTTTAAATATTTTATTTGCTATTTTAACTTCATTTGTATAGAATTCAGTTATATATCTTTCAGCAACGTTTGAGGATTTCCACCCTCCATCCCGCTTTAATGCAATTAAATCTGCCTCATCCTTGACCAAAACTGTGGCGAAGGATCTACGGAAGAAGTTAGATTTTAATGCAAAAATGTAATGCAGCCTTTGATGCACTAATAGTTCTTAGATTTTCAAAAAAATTGAATTTGATTTCAGGAAACATAGTATGTGCACCTAGTAGTAAAAGCACATTCCCGGAATCATGCTTGTTGACCTCGGCCAACAATTTGCATTGTCGTTCGGGAACGTGTTGCTTTTACTACTAGATACACACTATACTATTTTAACACGACGACACTTATGGAAAAACGACAATAGTATATTACATACCGAGCAGCAGGGTAGTAGAACATTATTGCCGAGTGCTGGTTAAATAAACCTAGAAAAAACTTAAGGTAGAGTTAATTGCCTCTTTATATACAGAGTGATTCACAACTTTATAGAAATATTTTAATTGATGCTTAAGAATTGGACATGAATTGGTATTTTCGCAAAAAAATTATTTATTAAAAACTAAAATTGGAACGAATGTTTTCAGGGAACGTATAAAAATAATGAGGCGATTAACCACATACTCTAATTGAAATTCATTGACGAGTGACCTTCGGTATAATGTTTATGCTGTATGACAAGCCTATCGTAAAATTTTATGGTATGGTTTGGGGGTTATAGTTTACAAAACCACAAATTGATGTGCTTTATTATTAGCGGCGTCAATAACACCGATAGACGCTTCAAATAATGTTTGTTAGTCATTAGTGAACTGCACTTTTTGAGTTGTAATATAAACAAAGGTATTCTACTTTGCAGATATAGAGCTTGTAAAACGTTACGTTTAAAACCAAAATTTTTGATATTTCTTACGAAATTAAAATTCACAAAAAGCTGGAACTGAGTAAACATTAAAAAACGAATTTTAAAGTGTACCAACAAATGCTTACTATCATTTCCTTTTAAATTTGACTGCGGTTTTTGGGTATTTTCAACACTGACACCAAAAAGCAACTGGAAATCGTGTGCTATTACATTGTAAAGTAGTGGTTTGCACCATCTACAAAAGCTTAGTTATAGGCGTATTTGATAACAGCAATAAAACATTCAATAATAATACTGACATAAATATGAAATACATCCCTTTATTCCATGCTCTAGAATTATCTAATAAATTGTGAGAAGTTTGTACACGCGCGGGGGGTCTTATAAATTTATAAATCGACTTACCTCCGCGGTGTTTTGTTTTTCTAAGCTGCAGTTCCTATTCTTTCAACCAAGTGGACTGTATGCGAATTGAGTCTATGTTACGTAACACTTGCACTATGTTTTTTAGGGTTTAACAACGAAAGTCTGCTGCAGTACTTGACTAACTTAGGGTACTGAACGAAGAAACACGACCGTTCTGCTTCAATATCCATAAGAAAGTGTTTGTTCACTACTCTGTCCATCTTATTCACAGATGCACAAGGAATTTTTATGGCAGGATATAAGGGAACAAGGGATGACAGTTTTACTACTAGATTTACGACTACAAATTTAAATAACTTAAAATTAACCACGCGAACGTGCGACAAAGAGACCGAACATCCCGCCCACCAAAATAAGTATGAACTAACTTATTTTATATTTAAAAACTAATTAGAGCTATTAACTAAGAAACCTAATCGACAAACTTATATAAGTGAATATATGTGTACATACCATTAAATATTAAGTAATTGGCAGTAAACATAGTTTCACCAGAGGACGTTTAACGAACGCTTGAGCTGTCTTGATTGTAGGTATCCGAACGATACCGTCCCTACCAGGATGTAAACGTCTTTCATGGCAATCTAATATAATAATCTCAGTTAACCGATGCGACCGAGGAAGCAAAATTGGAAATTTTGCATCATGCGACAAGTCAGAATTACGTAGGCGACCGCCCACCCTCAACAAATCACGACTATCTAGAAACGGACTAAGGCTACGAAGTTGTTTACTAACAAGTTTTCCAGTTTTGATATTTGCAATGTCTTGAACAAAAGCATTTGTTTGAACTCTTTTAATCAATAACTGTATAGCCTCTTGCTGTTGAGCTAGAGACAAACTATCAGAATATTTTGAACGCAAATCTGGACATTGAACATTACGAATGAAATGACGAATACAGGTAATAATCCTACAAATTTTCTGCAGGTTTGAAAATTTATCCAACAACATATCTAAGAAATTGTCAGACATAACGACTGTTAACGACAGAGTACGATATTCGACGTCCATCTGAGATGAGCCGATAAGTTTTGGCAGCGATGTTACTGGCCATTCTTCATTACGACGCACTAACCAGGAAGGTCCTGTCCACCATAATGGATGATGAACCAACTTTGAAGCCAAAAGTCCACGTGAGGCACAATCCGCAGGGTTATCCTGGGACTTAACATGAAACCACGAAGATGGAGGAATACGTTCTTGAATATGCGAAATACGATTGCTAACGAATGTCTTCCACTTATGCGAGGAAGACCGAATCCAAGACAAAACAACAGTAGAATCTGACCACGCGAAAATATTACTAAATGATAAAATATCTGTATAAGTATTTTTGACGAAATCTACTAAATCTGCCAAGAGTACGGCAGCACACAATTCGAGACGGGGCAATGAAACGCGATTAGTAGGAGCAACCTTCGATTTTGCGCATACTAATGAAATGGTAATATTACCTTCTAGATCGAACGAACGGAAATAGATGACAGATGCATACCCGGCTTCAGAAGCATCACAGAATCCATGCAACTCCACCTTTTTAAAATTATGACATACGATGCGACGCGAAATCTCAATATTCGAAACCGCTGGCAATTCACCCAATGGAGGCTCTTGGTCCCACCCGAGACCTAATAGCCAAAGATCTTGAACTAAACGTTTAGCGAACAGTACTACAGGTGCTATCAAACCGAGAGGATCAAAAATTTTTTCGATAGCCGACAAAATATTACGCTTAGTGCAAGTGCGCTCTTCAACGTCTAAGTTGTATAAAAATGCATCTGTAAGAGCACGCCACGAGAGGCCCAAAATTTTTATTGCACCACTATCTTTATCTTGAAATGTAATTGCGTCCGAACTGGACAGGGACTCCCTCAAGTTGGACATCACTTCCGGGCAATTACTTCTCCATTTTCTTAATTGAAAACCACCACTAGAGCAAATACTATTCAATTCACCAATTAATTGATTAGCAGCTTCAATCGAATTACATCCAGTGACTAAGTCATCAACATAGGTATCGCTCGCCAATACCGATGACGCGAAAGGAAAATTAATCGACTCTAACCTTGCCAATTCTTGAACAGTACGCAAGGCCAAAAAAGGCGACGACGAAACTCCATAAGTTACAGTATTTAATTTAAAGTCCATAATAGGATCTGACGGAGAAAATCTCCAGACGATACGTTGATAATTACAATGAGTATCTTTAACCAAAATCTGCCGATACATTTGTTTAATGTCAGCTGTAATTACGATAGGGTGTACACGAAAGTGCAATAACAAAACTGCAATGTCCTTTTGCAAAGCAGGGCCAATAGCCAAGCTATCATTTAACGACTTTCCAGATTGATCCTGACACGAAGCATCGAAAACTACCCGCAATTTGGTGGTAGTGCTGTCACGCTTATGTACAGCATGATGGGGAATGTAGTACATTTTCTCATTACCCGACGAATTTTCAAGCGATTTCACTTGAACCATGTGCCCGCTTGTCAAATAATCCTCCATAAATTTTTTATAATCTGAATACAATTCAGGATTTTTTTAACAAACGACGTTCTAACGACAAAAATCTTTTAATACAAATTGATCTCGTACCCACAAATGAGGGTTCCGAAATTTTAAAGGGCAAGGACACTACAAAACGACCGTCCTTGTTACGTCTATAACCTTCCACAAATTGATTTTCACACCTTTCTTCTTCAGGAGAAATGTGTTTTTTGAAGGGAATATTTTCTAATTCCCAAAATCGACGAATGTCACTGTCTAAGGGTTCAACGAAAGCACACAACGACGTAATCGAAGTATTCGGGGAAACGACCTTTCCCGTTAAAACCCAACCAAAGGTTGTTTTAATAGCAACTGGCTCGTTAGCGAAACCCCAACGAGACTCGTTCAACAAAAGCTGAGCAAAGATTTCCGCTCCGAGTAGCATGTCAATTTTACCAGGAACATTAAAATTAGGATCAGCTAAGGCCAAACCTCGAGTATGCGACCACTCCTTGACCCCTATCGACGACGAAGGTAATTGATTACAAATGTTAGGTAAAATATAACAATCAATTCCATATGCTGGAGACCGTGCTCCCGAGGGACTGACTACACACGATAGTGCACCAGACACCAACGACGAATTCAAGCCAAGTCCTTGAACAGTGACATTGGCTCTCCGTTCCCTTAAACCTAATTTCTGACGGCACCTTTCAGTCATAAAACTTTCCATGGATCCGTTATCTAATATTACACGAACAGATTGCAATGTTCCTGTATAATCAAGAACCGACACCATTGCCGTAGCTAACAGCGTGGTTGTGTGTTCTAATGACGTCGAAATCAACGAACTAGTGACAGGTTGTTCATGCACAACCGATGACGACAGATTGTCTTCACTAGGTCTACTAGTAGAAGTAAGTCTAGGCGCCGCTCTCCGAGGAGACGCTGACCTTTGACGATGGGTTTGTCGGCGTGGCGACACCGATTTTTCTTGTTTATCGAAGTGAAGCAACGAATTGTGCGACTGATGACCAATCTAACGTACAATTTTTCATCGAATGTGAAGTATTTAAGCATTTGATACAAAGATTTTTAAGCTTTACCACCTCAAATCTTTCTTGAGGGGTTTTATCGAGAAACTGCTTACATCTATAAATAGGATGCACAGCTTGACAGAAACTACAATTTTTAACATCATTGGTGGTACCAACTAAAGAGGTTTTAGCCGAAGTGCTAACGAACCTTCCTTTTTCTCTTTCTTTAACGGAATCTCGAGATTTTAAGCATGTTCCTGACGCAATGTCATTTATTTCCAACACCTTACATTGTTTTTCAATGTACGACCTTAAATCTTTAAACGAAGGAATTTCGTCATTATTTCCTAATTCAAAACGCTTTAAAATGTTTGTATCTAATTTTTTCGATAACAGATTAAACAACATGAAATCTAATAAATCTATTTCCATCTGCCTTAACGCGAATATATTTTCATCAAAACAACTAATTAATTGCCGGAGTTCCGCATGCGAGTCTGAGGAACTGACCTTAGGGCATTTTTCGAGAGCATTAAAATATGTTGAAAGTAATAACCTCTTGGACTGAAAACGATTAGTAATGATTTTATAGGCTTCCACGTATGCATAATCATTTAATGGCAAGTGTTTTATCAACGCACGCGACGACTCATCTAATGTATCAACGAGATGGCAAAATTTTTCAACGGGTGACAAACTGACATTATCATGAATCAACCGCTTATAAATTGCATTGTAACTCTCAAAATCTGATATGCGTCCGGAGAAGCGGGGAACTGAAAGATGTTTCAAGCGAATTGCACAGTTTGACGAAAAGGAATTATTCATATTTTCCACCTTTGGCTTATTTTCTACCCGATCTAATTCGCATTGTTCAGCGATAATACGAATATCTAATAGGTAGTCATCGATTTTCACCCTAAGAGCAGAAAATTCATCCAATTGTTCACTTTCTTCATCAAAGAAAATATCCTTGCAAAAGGATTTGAACAGCGTTTCAATCTGTTCGACAGTTTTAATCGACGCTGCAACGTCGTTTTCTTTGGTTGCAAATTAATCCTATTAAACATGTAGTTCTAATCATCCTGCAACTTTAATAATGTTAGAACCGAACAAATTAATTTATCAAACATATTTTAGCTAATAATAAAGCAGCAGTATAATTTAGATAATAAATAATAATAGGTATCTCTTGTTATGTATTTTCGTCTTAGTTAAAGTTTATTGATAAGCGTTAATATTGAACTGGAGAACACGTTTGTTATTCTTGATAATTCTTAACCGCTTATTTCATATATACAATTTCCTTTCCTTTTTGGTATCAACTATTGGCAAGGAAAAGTCGTTGCTGCTTTTTGTTACGCGTTGCGGATTTAGCACTTCGACTCTTATCTTAAATTACTATTGGGATAGTGTGGTATGTTGGTGAGATTTGTTGATTCCCATTAGTAAAGATTTCGCGCTGTGCGGATTTATAACCTTGCCAATACTACAGGTAAGTCATGTTTGTTTGCACTTTGCCCGTCCATAATTTCTATATTATTTTAGTGCTCAATTTTGATTGTCTACTTGTTGTGATTAGTAGATTAATTTCTCTGTATATCAACCCGTAGGAATCGTATTTCGCTACCTGCGGTACGTTTTATGGTCTAGTTTTTCAACTCAATTAATATGTAATTTATTACAGGGTTTTGTTTTCTTGTCTTCTTGTTTATGTTTACGATTGGCAATGTTGTTACTGGTGTGCTAAGCTGAATCCCGTTTTACTCTACCATTTCAAAAACGTTTTCTAAGTTTATCTAGTCTGGAATCCGATTCAAAATATATGTGAATATTAAGAGTTTTATCTATGTATTTTTTGGGTTTATAAATAATTGTAATTAATTAAGTAGACATTGGTTATATTTTAGAGTACATTAATACTGCTTAAAATTGTTATCGCCGTATCTAACTTAAAGAATATTATTAGTGTTATTAACCACCCATTTATAACAGGTTTGTTAACGTCCGCCGATCGCGTCATTGAGTTTCGATTTATTATCACTCGATAAAATTGCTTATGCGCCGAGGTGGATCCACGTCGCGTGTTATGTACCAAATTATTCCTTTCATTGAATTGTTTTGCGTATCTCGCCTTGGTGAGTTTAAAATTAATTATTTGACGCCTTCGCGCGTGCGTATCCTTATTAAATTTTAATCCATAATTATTTGTACGAGGTCTTGGTGTGTTTGTCTTTAATCTTGGTTTTTTTTTTGTGTTATTCATTATGTAGTTTCACACCAAGCTCTCGCTACAAACCTAAACATTTATACTCATTCTTATTGTATTGCTCGTTTTTTTATTATTCAGTCTGAACTACAATAAATACCATGTTATAATACTTGTTCTATTAGAAGTGACAGCTCTTGCATTTTGCGCTGGGAAAACTATAGGAGTCCGTTAGGTCCCCGGACTTATCAGTGTCTTTATTTTATTGTTCTCCTGGACCTTGGCGCCCTTTTTGTGCTCTGGGTTTTCTTTCTCCTTTGCAGAGCCTTTGTTCTTCCCAACGTTGTACGAATCCCGACCCTATATATCCAAGCCGTGGCTTAATTATTTGCCATCAGTTTTCCCCAAAGGAGACTATTAGTTTGGTTTCGATTAGATTTCTAATTTGAACTGTGACAACGCTCTAATTAAAGCAATCGATACGTTTTCCGGTTGGTTTATTTTGCTGTATATGTGATCCAACCTTTTAACTACAAATTTAGCTTCAACAATAGCTTTATCAATTGATATAACCATATTTGATTAATGATTAATGAACGACAATAAAAATTAATGTAAAAACAATGCGTAACTCGAATACGCTAAATTACTAATTCCTCTACGAAATTAAATTATTAATAGAAAAATGCACCTAACTACAGTGCTTGCCCGACAAAGCTTTTAAAGTTTCAAATAAATACCAATAACCCCTTTGTTATACAAGTTGCATGAACCCGAATGGTTCCTCCAACTTGAACCGACAAATAAGGTAAAGCTTTACAATACAATAACCCCTCATAAATAGTTTACATAAAAGGATACCGACGACGACGACCCTAATTTTTGCCACAAAGGATAAGGAATGTATTGTAAAATCTACCGTTATAACCAGATGTATTTAGCATTAAATGTGTAAGCAAGATGTTCTTTTCTGTGTAACACGTTTAACCATAATAAAAACTACGACAATTTTATAAATTTAAATTTAAATATAAGGAGTTTAAAGGATAGGAACTAATTATTTAATTAAAGATCCAGCGATGAAGGCCAATTTTGTACACGCGCGGGGGGTCTTATAAATTTATAAATCGACTTACCTCCGCGGTGTTTTGTTTTTCTAAGCTGCAGTTCCTATTCCTTCAACCAAGTGGACTGTATGCGAATTGAGTCTATGTTACGTAACACTTGCACTATGTTTTTTAGGGTTTAACAACGAAAGTCTGCTGCGGCACTTGACTAACTTAGGGTACTGAACGAAGAAACACGACCGTTCTGCTTCAATATCCATAAGAAAGTGTTTGTTCACTACTCTGTCCACCTTATTCACAGATGCACAAGGAATTTTTATGGCAGGATATAAGGGAACAAGGGATGACAGTTTTACTACTAGATTTACGACTACAAATTTAAATAACTTAAAATTAACCACGCGAACGTGCGACAAAGAGACCGAACAAAGTTCTCAATGAACACAAATTAAATATAGCAAGCATAAGGTACAATTTAATCAAAAATTTGTTTAGTAAAATCAAAAATGACAAAAACCAGTAATTGTAATCCTTTACCTTTCCTCCGCTCACTCACTTCACCTCTCCCCCACCAACCCCTCCCGCCTATATAATCATTTTAAAAGAAGCTCAAATTTTGTAAATATTCATTTTCATAGTAGCGTATTTGTAGAAGCGCTCAGTATATTGGATTATAAAGACATAAACCCGTAATTAAAGTAGTTTCATTTTTATTACGCATCTCAATTGTGTTTTTGGATGGGAATAAAGATATTCACAATATCTCACGTGTAAAAGGAGGTTGCACTTTAAAGAGTTTCATACAAAAAGTACTTATTCGCTATTAGGATACTCAACGAGTAAATGCGACCGTTATAAAAGATTTTCATGTTTAACGTAGTCTATAAAGAATCTGATGGTTTGTTACGGAAGTGTCTTCAAATTGCGGTAAGTCACGTGTATAATAATGCTATGCATAGGACCGTGTTTTGATGAAAGCGCGTATATAATATTCATCAGGAAAGTGTATTGCAATTGAAAAATAAGAACCTGTTTTTTGAACCTCGAAAAAATTTCATTGATAATAAAGATGAATGGACATTCAAATTAGCAGCTATATAAGTTAAAGGAATGTAAACGTACATCCAATTAAGACGACCTACAGTAATAAATCATGACGATAAGATAATGCATAGGTGAGTGTATCAATTAAGGATAGTTTGGGGCTATTTGAACGCCAAGTTCTGTAAATGTTGCATCATTCAGACGAATCTAGATTTGAGGGAGGGTAGGTGGGTGCGCGCGTGTAGCAGTGTGTGCGTGCGTGTGGGTGGGTGCGTGCGCGTGTGCGTGTACGTGCGCGTGCGTGCGTACATACATACATATCGTATGGCCCCCTTTCCAACCGCTACTTAGGGAATTTGCATGTAAAATTCTTGTTTGTGATTCTATCTCTATTATGGGACTTTAAAAAACTACTGGTATAATATTAGTTTTTTTTCTACAATGAAAAAACGCAATCATTGGTGGCGAATCCCAAGGGGGCGTTGGAGGCAATCGCTCCATGATGTCAGCATTTGTGTATTTTCAAAAACTAATCATTTAGAATATGTAAATTCCAATTGTCTAGTATCTACCAAAAAAATTATTGCAACAGTTTGGTTCACAAAAAACTTGTAGTAACAAATTTAACGCTACATCTAGGCGTTGCGAGAAAATTTGTAGAGATAGCATTAATGCCATTCATGTTCATAGGTATAATAAGGCCCATTAATATTATCATACATACTACGATGTTACTAAATGAATTAATCCGATAATTGCTATCTGCTTAGACAATTTTTGAATCCGTCGCTGTACCCAATAATGAACAAAAATAAAACGATAAGCTACTCAATATTTTAGTGGTTTAATTTGTTGAATGTGCATTAAATTTCAGAAACATGTTCTAGAAATTTTAAACAGAATTTACCTATGTTATTTATTTATTGATTGGATGTACTTTGGGTAGAAAAAACGCTCATATGCAAATCCACTAGTTTTCTTTTTCTAAACGCCAAATAGAGACAGAAACATAAATAATCATTTGGAAAATTATTGCGAAATTTTAAATTCATGTTTCTATCGCAATTTGTTATACTCCCGCGCAACCATTATAACCCCGCGCGTGCGTGTTCAGAACCACTTCTGCAGTTGGCAATACTGATATTATCCACGTTCACATTATGGCACAACAAAGATATTAAGCCATAAATGCGTCTCAAATTGTATCACATACCAAATATGTTTACAGTGATACAAGATGCACCTTAAAAAGATAAAATGTACTCACTTAAAAATGTGGAACACTTCACGACTTTGCGGTCATCCTTGCGCAGAAGCCATGTTGATTTCCATGAATCTCGTTGGGCGTTGTTTGGGCGTGGGTTTCGTTATGCCAGCGTTGAATCCAGATTTAATGTCTTCCCTCTTCTTCTGTTTGTAGGTAGGACGGAGGAATAAGGTGAAGGCAACGATATCAGGTAGAGTTAAAGGGAAACCTACATTTTCTGAAAGAGAAAAGACAAAAGGAACGACACAGGTAAACGTCACTTTTCGACGTCTCGTTGACTAATGTCGTGTCACCCACCGCGCACTGCGCCATCACTCTGCGTCTGCGCATTCCTTTTGCGCAAACGCAACTGTCCGAAATGACGGAAATGCACAAGTCTATTTGACATAATGGCGGGAATTCATTTACAAATTTAAAACTGTACATCTCCAAATTTGGAATGTAACAAATTATACCTAGAAAAAAGAAGACGGGTTGAATAATACTTTTTATTTTTTCTCTATAAACAATACACCCAATTATTAAACATTGTTACAAACTATTAGGCAACCCGTCAAACACGCAAGCTGCGTAACCGAAGTATATTCTACAGAAGTCTCGAACCTTCCAGCAAACACCAGACTGTGAATCATCTGTTTAATTATAGGGTATATATAAGATCCGTGATGAGGATACATCAGTTAGTCTATATCAAAATGTCGTATATAAATTATCTCGTGTATAGTTAGTTGGTCATTACGTTTCGAAAATCCTATAGTAAATATAAATTTGTGTTATGTGAACGTATATATTGTACCGCCAGCTTGTACCAAAATAGACAAAAGTGTAATAAATAAATTATAGTAGTGTTTAGTGTTGTTAAGAAGACTTATGGTTAAGGAATTAGTTTAAGAAGATATTAGTGCTTGTAAATAGCATTAGTGTGATAGTGCTTCATTGTTAATTGGACTTAAACATCTATAAATAAGGCATATACTGTTAATTAGATTTGTGAATAGTGAGTAATAAAGACTTTTGTTATTACTTGTTCTAAATTGGTGATACGCGTTAATAGTAGCCCGCTACAATATCATTGTTAAATTTTATTTAAAACTCTTTAAACAGCTAGTTTAATGCATATTATATTGTTTCTTTAAATAACTCTACCTTGTTAAAAAATTGATATCACATCCTAAATGCAAAAGTAGTTGCTACAGCACTGTTTATTCTTAAAAAATTGTAGAAAATGGATAAAGTAATTTTTGGTCGAAGAACAAAACCGGTGCTAAAAAAATCGCTTGTTAAAGTACGAAATTATGGCAGAATAGTGTTCCATTTTAGTGGATTTTTTAAAAGCTGTAACTATATAGAATTTTTTACTTATAATCAAGGTTAACACCAGTTTAAGTGTAAGTTCGACCTATCCTTAATATTTAAATATTTGTAAAGCTATTTCTGATATGCTCTAATATTAATACCGCTAGTACTATCATTAAGTCTATCCAACTCCTCATTAAAAACGATTCAAGCGTACTCAACCTGTTTCTTATTATGTTATTTACTGCTAATCTCTATAATTATATTTGGATGTTTTTTTTTCTATCTTTAAGCATGTTTTATGTGAGGTATGTAACATTTCATTTTAATTAAAACAAACACTGTAATTACGTGTCTGTATATCGAACAAGAAATTTCCAACAATGCAAATGGTGCAAAGTAGGTTAAATTAGTCGGTAGTACTTTCAAATTGAATTAACATTGAATTCTTTATTGTTGATTATCTGAGAAAAAAATTTGGCGAAGCTGAACTGTGCTAATCTTTTCATAGGGCAGTCTTAAAAGACAATAGAAAAGGAAACCGCACTGTTATTGTAAAATATCTCTTGGTAAAAGCTGTACTTGATGTATAATGTATAATGTATAATAATAATATAATAAATAATAATAATGTATAATACTGATGGTGTAACGAGAAGCCTATAATATTCGTATAGCAGTTATTTTTAATTTTTTAGATTGAAACCTCATATGTGAAGATTTTTATCAACACAATGTTATTTGTTTTCATCAATCGGTTGATGTAGAAAAAGTTTTTTTACTTCGTATTATGTCAGGTACGAATATCTTACCACTTTAGTGAGGAATTTATGATTTAAAAATACTAAACAAACAAAAAAATACAATTAAATTAAATAAATCTAATATGTTGTTTAAGTAAAACGTCAACTTATATTATTTTGTGAAACTTCACAATAACAAAAACATTCGATCTGTAATTATTGTATCACCGCATATTCAATCTTAGAAGCTCTAAAAACATCGTTTTCTGGTCCAAACAGAGCGAAATGTTATAAACATTATATTTTAAGTTAATTCTGATATCATTTCTCTTCCTACTACAACTTTGTGTATTTTTTCCACCATCTGCTAATTGTTAAATTATAAAACATGTCAAGTCCTTTGCTACGTACCTCGACCTAGCCTGAAATATAAAAAAAAAGAATGATTTGGCTCAATCGGCGAATGGATGGAACATTACCAATATAAAAGTAAAGGATGGGCTTGAAATAAAAGCACACATTAATTTAGAACAAAAGAACCATGTAATAGAAAAACGTCTAATTAGGCAACATGTTACATAAAAAAGAAAACCCCACTTAAAAAAACACATTACCCCTTTCTTTTGTCATACTCTTCAAAAGAATTTCTATAGTATAAAATAAAGGGTATGCCAGCAACATTATTTAATACCTTCCTAAATTTCCCACTACTAATTTAGATGGTAACGTCTCCCATGTCTATGAATCCAGAAAAATTTACACCCAAAACTAACTAGGATATATAAAAAACAATTAATTCGATACAAACCAGCAAAATAAATGAACTGAGGGTTACTATTTAACCACCTACAAGTATACTATATGGACAAACTATTTGTTTGAATATGAAGTGCGCATCTCGTATTTGACCAAAAAAAAGCAAAAAAAAAACTAATCAAACTAATCGTAAAACTTGTGAGTTTCTTTTGACAAACGTTTTCGTTTTTGTTTCAAAATTGCACATCGTACCTGTAGGGCGAGTCCAATATTTATGTATAGCAATCAACAATAGTCCTACGTTTCCAAGTTTATTGGCACATAACTACTTCAAACGCTAATCTCTTGATGTACATACAAAGCAAACAAGTCATATACCTGCACGTGTTTGGCTCCTTATCTTACACACCAGCGGACGTGACTCAGCACAGAAGCGCCACGGTCGGATCCATTCACCCAATTACCATAACGGCAACCGCGATCTACGAGTAAAAAGCACCAGTTGGCCTGTGGCAACGAACAGTCAGGCCTACATAAAAAAAACAATTTGGCCCACAGGTAAGAGCTAAAAGATAATCTTATTAGTATGAGTAAGAGCGGGAGAACTTATCGATGCACCCAAGATATCCGCCACTTGTCAACAAGAAAAAAAAACGTGCATCGCTCTTTGAAGTACCAGAACGAGTAAATCGAAAATTCTACCAAGCACAAGCTGCAGCATTATATTTAATTCGTTTTTGAAAGCAGAATTCAACATTTAAACCTCGCGTTATCACAACATGCCAAGAGGTGATTAGAAACTTGAAACACATCAAATAGTACGATGCCTTATATAGACGAGTTTCTAGATCGTAGCATTTAGGAAGTAATTTTACGTTATCAGATATGTAGCAAACCAGCGGACATCTAAAACAAGGTACAGGCTATTTCATTTACAACGGAAACTTTCCAAATTTGCAGCAAATGACTTTCATTGAAAATATAATAAACTGACTTATTGTAAGAAGGTGAAATATACAGGATGGTATTGGAGTATTGAAAAGTTGAAACAATCTATGTGAATGGATAATGAATTACAAGGAAAAAGGTGTATTTTAATTTATGCCGAAAATAAACGTAACATCTTGAATTTATTTGTTGAAAACAATTCATAGTAATTTCAATTTTTCTTCTTTTGGGCAGTCGAATTTGTTAGAATAGATTAGATCATATTAACTTTTGGCGGCGTAAAGTGGTGTCCAATGGGCGCTATATGACCGAAATGAACGAAACGATTTAAGTTCGAAATCTGTACGATTAGCGGCGTTTTAAATTTTTTAATTTTATTGAGATGTCGAAAGTTAGAATTTATGTATTGGTTTTGTTAATGTAAAGGCTGGAGAACATTTTATGTCGAATATGAATTTTAATTGAGATTGGAAAGCTTATTAACGAATGGTAAATCCAATATACAACGTACGTGTGCGATAACAGCTAACAACGTTATCAAGTACAAAGCTGATTACTTCTTATTATAAATTTGGTTTCCTTATGCGGATGATGAGTATAATTTTATCCCACTGCAGAAGGTACGTTACTAAATATTATTTTGGGTTCAAAACATTCTATCAATACACACTTTATTGTTGCAAGTAATTTGTGATGCGATTTAGAACTGTCTGATTTTACTGAAATTACATACCGTAATTTTATTAACCGGTTTTGAAGAAGTTAAAAATTGTTTAAAATTTCTTCTATTGACCTAACATATTTTATAACGAAAATTAATGAATGCATAAGCTTTGAAGTATTAAGAAAAGTTTCAGATTTGTAAAGATTTTTATAAACGAAACGTGCACATTCATAAACCAAATGTGTTCATTCTTGTATGAGATATAAAGTTATTTAAGTTTCCTTTTTTTAAAAAAATTTTAAGTATTAATTTTCCATAGTTGCATGTAATATAATGTTATTTCCTTAGCAATTTTTTTTTGTTCCTAGAATTCTACCGAATGCCCATAAATATTTTTCTTCCGTTAAAACTTGAAGCTTATTAAATATTATTGTCTTTGTATCAACGAACTTCGTTCGTTTATGAAATCGATTTGTCGTCCGTCTGTCCGTCCGTCCGAGGCCTTTCTAATGGTCGGACATCAATGTGTGATACATCAATCGATTCAGCTCGGTGTCCAGAGCTGAAGTTTTGATGTCAGTTAAAATCGGGCCACGGGGGCGCCGTGCCCCCGCGATATTCCGTCGGGAAAAAAAAATTTCAAATAGGTCCAAAATTAATGTGCGATACATATTTGGACTCCCCTAACATAGCTGAGTCGAAATATGGTACCCCCCACAAAATCTGACCACGGATACCCGACCCCCCGGGAATTAATTTTTATCAAAATTTCAAATAGGTCCAAAATTAATGTGCGATACATATTTGGACTCCCCTAACATAGCTGAGTCGAAATATGGTACCCCCACAAAATCTGACCACGGATACCCCCGGAATTAATTTTATCAAAAATTTCAAATAGGTCCAAAATTAATGTGCGATACATATTTGGACTCCCCTAACATAGCTGAGTCGAAATATGGTACCCCCACAAAATCTGACCACGGATACCCGACCCCCGGGAATTAATTTTATCAAAAATTTCAAATAGGTCCAAAATTAATGTGCGATACATAAATTGTTTTAAAGTAAGTCTACATTTGGAAGTTCGTTGCGACAATGCCTTGCATTTTCAACTTGTTTTTTTTTGTCTTTAATTCACTTATCAAATATGAATTTAGAAAAATGCAGGTTTGTCTTAGAAATTGCATTTTCCATCAGGAACCGACTCAAGGGTAATGAACAACTTTAGTTTTATAAATTGCTTATATAAAAAAATTAAACTTTATATTTAGAGTTTTTATATTGTCCAGGGTTTTGTAATTTATGCCGGGTCGATCTAGTTTTGTATCCAATTATTTTAGTGTTGAGTTAAGGATGTGTTTCGCTGATTTTGACTGAGTTAAAGCTCAATGAGGAATTGTGTACCGATAAAGTTGTGTAAAATTTTAATGTACCTTTCAATATTTATTTTCGTTAACGAAAGCTAATGTTTTCAATTTAAACTCCTCCCCCTCCTCCCCCCTCCACTTTCTTTCCTGTTTAGGTGGCGTTCACTTTCTCGGTAAAAATTAATTGCATTTTAGTTACTCTGCCCCTCATTCATGTCTCTCGGGGACTTGGCCCATGCTAGCCATATTCTCTCTCACAGCTTTTCTAACTATCTTGGTCCTTATTTCCACTCTGGGCCTCCTTTACATGGATAATTTCCCGGTAACATCTATACGGCACTTTTTAGACACGATTCACTGTTTAAAACGCACTCCCTACGACATGCTCAGAAAAATAAGTTAACAAGTCATAATGTAACACATCTCCTTCAACTAGTTTCTATTGGTTGGTGAGTATGTTCTTTGAATCGTGCTGCGCAATAAAAGATCCGTGTCATTTTATTGCCACGAATAATTCCGTCGATATGAACGTTTTACGTACTAAATTGGTAACTAGATGTCGAAAATCTTTCATATTATAATTTGACTTAATAATTTCTTTATTGTGAAAGAATTTGCCATTGTAGCTTCAGTAAAAAGAAAATATTCAGTTACCATTTGTGACTTTTCTATCAATTCCAGAACAAGATCTAATTTGGTTGAATTTATTCACGAAGTTCATATTAGCATTGTATTCATTGAGCACGATTTGACAAGTAATATGAACAAAAATGTCATCTTTCTTTTTTCTTTTAACTTCAGGACTAAACGTGGGATCATGATAATTACAGAAGTGAGTCTTGATCTTCTTATTTGTCACTTCATTGCAGCTAGTCTAGCATTTCTTGTTCATCAATCATAATTCTCCCTTTTTCTTACTTTTGACAATTCTAAATTTTGACAATAACTTTGTTGTACTATTTACTGTCGCTCAAGAATACAATTGCTGTTGTTAAAGCAGTTGCAGAAGTGAGTATCGACATAATTAATCATTGAAAGATATTGTATGATTATTGATCACGCTAGATGTAAAACTGTTAACCGCACCAGCATCTAAGCATTTTTTACTACATTTCTTTTTTAAACTAGTGTATATCCAAGTTCCAACATTAGCAACTTTCATCTGCCAACATCTATACTTTATCATCCGTTTTTCTAGCTGTTCTGGCAAATATTTCTTGATACTACCGCATCTGTAAATTTTACCATAGATTCATCAATGGCGATGTTTTGCTGTAGTTGAAGACATCTGGCGGCTCTGTGGCTTAGTTGGTATGCGTGTGACTACTAAGTTCAAGAGCTCGGGTGCGAATTCCGACACAGTCCGCTAGAAAAATGTTAGACGAGCTCCTTTTCCCGTGACTGAAAGCCAGGGGAAATGGATTTCTTCCAGTTAGACTCGAGATCTATTCCTGCAGAAGACAATGAGAATGCAAGGGCAGGTGTATACTCAAAAATACTCCATACAAAACAAAAAAAAAGAGCGCCATAACTCAGGCGCCACTGCCTCTAATTTAGACAAGAGAACAATTTAATGGAGGACCCAGAAAACCCTTATGTGTAATTTTTGAATATAAAATAACATTCGACGTTTGGTTTATGCAAAATTCTGCTCTAATATATTTGAAATTAAATAATATTTTCTTTGTCTTTTGGATTATTTTTATAAATTACAGAAGGCGTTTAAATTAAATAATTAAAATTTTCGTACTTTCCAATTTATCACGTCTTAACTTTTATAATTTATTAAATTCGTGCAATAAAAATATGTACTTATATTTATTATTCTCTCGACTTCTATCGAAATTCTTAACTGTTAACCAAAGATCTTTGATTTACTTGAACCTAACTTAAATGAAAATTAGAACGCTAGTCTAATTACAACGTTTACACCACTACTAGAAGGTCTTTGCTTCACATTAATTAAATTCTTACAACAAAACAAAAAAGTAGAATTTTTTAGTCTTTGACAATTGCAACTGACATTTCAAGTTTTAAACATTATTAGTAATGGAACGATTTTTGTGTTTCAATGCTACAAAATATGGTAACGCTATAAACTCAATAACCATTAAAATACTAAAACTTTAGTATATATATATATATATATATATATATATATATATATATATATATAAATTTTATATTCATTATCTAAAAAAATCATAGTCTGACATATGACGGCACTGTCCTGAATTCTTTACTAAAAGGGATATTGCATGCTAAACAGCAAAACTTAATTAAAATTTGTTAGACCAACACAACCCCTAACTAATAACTACCTATTCCAACTGTACAAAGACTTTCGTTGATAATTTCTAAAATGAAACACCTGTTCACACGGCTGTATGGTTTACAAGAACACAACCCATGTTAATCGTAAGAGCTTCATTTACTGTGTTTATAATACAGTTGTGTCTACTTGTAAAATAATTTTTGTTTTATAATTATTAGGTGAGCGATTTTTAAAAAAACAAAAATAACAGATCTTAACAAAAATTTATAAACCAACTTTTGAATAACAATTTTTTTCAAATTAGTACAATTTGCAAAAGACGCGTTGCTGAAACGTTTGTTGTTGAAATGATACATTAAAATGTAAATAAGTGAATTTGCTAATAGAATATATCGTTGACCTAGCGCGTATCCGTTAACGCGAGTTACGTTTCGGGCTTTGGGAGCGGTGTTTTTAAAAACTGTTTCCAAGTTTCGTAACAATTTATTGGTTTTATCTTAAACAGAAGTTACAATGGAATTTTGACAAACTGGTTAAAATAACTTTAAATCGAAATAATTTAATTAATTGAACTAATATTAGGGCGAGTAGCCTAGGTAGACAACAATGCAAAAGCTGTAATACTCAGACTGACTGCTGTCAACTGGGACTCCCGGGCTTTTTATAATGTCCCTAACCCCTCACATGGCTGTGGGAACTTGCAGATCTCATGTATGCTTTATTCTCAATTCTATTCATTGTTACATTGTTTCAATCTTACTTTCTAGGTAATTGCGTATGTTAACCATCTGTGACTTGCCAACTGCACTGGCACTATCGTCTGGAATACATTGTATTGCATCTGTTCTCATGAACTGTTAATAATCTTTTTATATCTATCTTTGAGTTACATTATATATATTGGAGGATACATAACTCGCGTTAACCGTTAACGAATTTTTTCCTTCTGGTATCACTGTAAGCAGATACATCTTCTGCAATACCTCTTAACAGCAGGGCCAATAGAGATAGTGCATTCCAAATTTGTGAGATGACTTATTAAATGTGTTGGAGTGAAAACTGCATATTCTACATTATTCACTGTGCAACTTCCATTAAACATGTACAACCAACTCGTGCTTTAACGGTTTGTTTTCTCTGTATGATATTTTGATAAGTTTAGGTAAGTAAATTTG
This sequence comes from Platerodrilus igneus, assembly GCA_036346225.1. Lineage (NCBI taxonomy): Eukaryota > Metazoa > Arthropoda > Insecta > Coleoptera > Lycidae > Platerodrilus > Platerodrilus igneus. The sequence continues at coordinate 6,797,096 of JARFIW010000507.1, read as the reverse complement.
ATTTTCAGGAAATTGTACGTTAGTTAATTCAGTTGATTATTATAGCAATAAGGCACTTGTTTATAATATTGTTTGATACGTGCTATTATTAAATAATTTAGACTTTTCTTTCAGAATATGTAAAGGTTCCAATTTTATCCTTTGAATGTTGGTAGCGGTTCAACGAATACCATTCTAGAAGTTGCTTTAAAGTACATCTTTATATTGTTGAATGATGATACTGAAATTGTCGACAAACGGGTTGAAGAAACTACTTAAAATTTTGCTCAAGAACCAAGTAACTTGAGTGCTGCTGTGCAGATTTCAGAAGAAATTACTACAATTGTTAGTACTGCAAGAGAAATTTCAAATAATCATTCTCCAGACATAAGTAACGATGAAGAAGTTGAAGATCCTAACTATGTACAAGATGAGTCGGAATGTGATTCTTTGGAGGAATTTTTTATCGATGAAAAGATAATAAAAAGTAAAGAAAAGCAAAAAAAACCCTAAGGAAACTGACTGGGACAGGAATAAAGCAAAACAACAACGAATGGTGGATGAGTATTTTCGATTTATTAGAACAAACATAGGTAAAGTTTTCCAGAACAAAATGCGAGAGAAAAGATACCCAAGTCCACCCTGTACATCAAAAAAATGTTTGAAATACAGGAACAGACTTTGCAACACAGTAACGTCGCAACAAAGAATAGTTATTTTTGAAAAGTTTTGGAAAGAACTGGATTGGAACCAGTGAACTATGTGACTAGTTTGATGAAAAGGAAATCCTGTGGGAAGGAAATTCGTTCCTGAAGATTTAAAATAAGCGTCAACTATAATTTTTTACGAAACAAAACAAGTTTTTAAGCAGTATATTCGTCTTGGATCTAAAATATCGCATGGTTCACAAGTGCTGTTTGGTAAGTAGTCATGTTATGCATGCTGCTCAGAAAGTATTCAATGCAATTCGAAGAAATGAGAGGCCAAATACAAATAGACAGGTAATGGTGAATACTGAGAAAACATACCTCACAACTTTTTTTTCAAATTCACCTAAGACGCTTTCTCGCTTCTGCCCAAAATAACACTAAGTTATACCTAGAAGCTGATTTCAGATTAAAGGCGGAGCTCTACAGATAATACAAATCAACCTGTGAACAAGAGAACTAAACAGCTCTCAGTTCTTGCGTCTTTTTTGAAACCTTTGAAAAATTGAATTTCGCATTGTTCTTTCCCAAAAAAGATCACTGCGACATTTGCGTTGCTTATCAGGTTGGTAATGTCGGAGAAGATGAGTATAAACGTCACATAACTTTAAAAGCTCAAGCTCGGTTCCAAAAGGAGAATGATAAGTAGAAGGCTATCACCGGTGAATCCCATTTTTTTGTTATGGACGTCCAGTCCGCCAAGCTGTGCCCTTTTAACAATGCTAAATTTTTTTATTAGAAACAGAAGCTGAAGATGCACAACTTTGCTTATAATTAAAAACTTATCAACATACCAACTATGGGTAGAACGAGTTAGAATATGAATTTGTAATATCGGTCTTCACATGTATAATTATCAGTCACAACATTGCACAGTTAATGTTGATAATCTTCCAGTAATTATTTGGAGCGGCAGGTGTCCGTATCAGAATCGAAATATCTTACTTGCCAATGCGTTGTTGAACGGGGATGTTAAAAATGGGAAGAAAGTTGCACTGAAGAACTTGTAACCGTATCACACACAAATGGAGTGGTACTCGGTCGATAGTATGATAGAACGCAAACCCAAAAATAAGCGCGAAGAAAACATTTTAAATATTACGTTAAATGTTTGAACCATACCTCTTTCCAAGATTTTACTGATGAAAACACGATGTGTTACAAAAGTGTCCGACCTGGTCGAGTACCACACGACCCAACTCAACTAATATCGGCATATTGGGCTATGAGCCCACCGAACAAATTAAATTTGCACTTAACTTTGCGCACGAACTCAAAAATTTGTCTCAAATACACAAAGAGAAATCCAAAGGTTGAAACCCGGCAACTCTACAAAAGCAGGACTAAAATTTTCAAGTAAAAATATGATAATCTCCAAGACTTAAAGACTACTCTACCACGAGAATCACATTATTTCTATGTTAACTTTCCTCATGAATAATTTACTCGAAAATATCTAGTATTTTTATGTTTAAGTTATATTTTCAATTTTACGAATTTGTTCAGAATTACTGTGACACTTCAGAATTATTAATAAAATTTATTTTTAAATGTGGAATTATGTTTACAGTTGAGGGTAACGTAATTTTTCGGATTACAGAACCTTGGGTGGGGTACCTCACCGAATCCCCCACCTGATTACTCTGCCGATGCTGTACGTAACTAATGGTGAACTATTTTTCGTTTATTATATATTTTTCCATGAACAAAGTTTTTCATTTGTTAAAATTATTATTTTGCGAGTCTTAAAATGTAACTGTACTTCATAGTATTCTCAATATGAAATAAAAAAAAAACATTTAATTATAATTTGAAAAGTTGTCTCAAATGGTCAGAAACATTCTACCGTGAAGAATATAGGTTCAGTTTATAATGACCACATATTAAATATCTAACAAAAGATTTTTCCCTGTTTTTCTGTTCCGACACGAGCCACACAAAAGATGTGACGCTTTTTATACGTTAAGTGTATGTCATTTTAAATTAAATCAGTTCTACATTGAAAACCTCAAACAGTTAAAACATTCTAAATAATTAAACTATTTTAAAATGCAAACGAGAATATTGATACCTTAACCCATAAATATATTATGTTTAAATTTTGTTTGAGAAATGCATTAGTAATATCCAAAAGAAACTGGTTATTGAGTGTGATATTAATATTCAGTGGCTTGTTAAAAAACGTGTATAAGCTCTTGACACTCAAAATTATTGGTTTGTTCTAGATTTATATTCACAAAGTATCGTTTCTTTTTTAATTCGTAAACGTGGTCGAATTTACAAACCTGTAATCTAACACCCTACTTTGTTTAATCTTTGCTAATAAATTCTGTTTGACTATTCAAATTTTCTGTTACATAAGGCAATTGTTTCTTTAACAGGATAATCATAAATCGAGAAATTATGAATCAAACAAAGAGCATTCTTGATCAAGAACCATGTCAAAAGTTGCTCAAAAAATGCAAAATGCGAAATAATCACAGTTATTACTGTAGGCCGGCAAATTGCTAAGTAACCTTTTAATTGGCTTAACAACAATACTCAATTTGATATTCACAACCATAAAGAAAAGCGAAACGTAGAAATCGCACTTTTGTAAGTACAATACAAAAGAGTAGTTCTCGTTCCTTTCACATAATGTAAAACGTGCAAGACATAATAATCTTCGTTTACTTTCCTAACTTAGTTATTTTAATAGGTATGTAATTGGCCAATAGTTTTTACATTATTCATTAAAGTTGGCAATAATTACAAATTGTAGTTTTAATGCACCAGCTTCTAGACTGGTTACGATTATTTTAATTTTTGTAAATAAACTAGGTCGCATAAATTAAGGAATTACCTTTTAATCTGTATGTTCTCAAGTGCATACGCAGTAATCTGAATTTAGTTTGGATTAATCTTTATTCGGTACCAGTGTCCAATTTTTTTCCTTTAATCGATGTGGCTAGTATAATAATGATTTTTTTAAATGTTACATATTATGATTAATAATACGTGTTTGGGATTCCAAACGTATCCTACTAAAAACTAACGAGCCTATGTTTGTAAAGCGTTAAATTTTGGCGACACGAAAAAATCTTCATCCAAAGGTACGCTGACATAATATGTCTAGAAAAAATTTGAACGGAAAATTTCAATTCTCGTAAAATGGTTTATACTTCCAAAGATATTCAAAAACGTATATCTCATGAAATTCATAAACTTTTTTTATTTAGTCATACCAAATCGCCTAAATTTTAACAAAAGAAACTTATCGACTAAACTTTCCAAATTAATTTTTTGTGTATGTTCCTGTTCTATCCTTAATACCACTATAATATAAAAGAAACGCCTCGGCTTTTCTTGTTATAATCTTACGAAAAGAAATGTATATTTTAGAGTGTTGATTTTTCTATTTTCACATCTTAGGTAGGTTGTAGGTTTATAAAATCAACTAACACTCTTATCAGCTAGCCGGTTTTCAACAAAAACAGAAACAGTCACCACTGTTCCAGTGTAAAACAACACATTCCTGTCCTTTGATTAGACATTATGAATATGTGAATAGAAACTTATATAAGATTAGCTTGGCTTGATTCTTGCATCAAAGCGTCCACTTTTATAAATACCACGGATAAGATAACCAAGTTGTTCTATATAAAAATAAGAATCCTGATTTGTTTTGTAGGCCTTTAGTGATAAGTATAACTATAAATGAAACACTGGGGTCCTTGTTCCTGTTTCCGTTTAATAATCCTTAAACGAATTCGACATCGTTTATTTCACGATGCTGGGAGCGGACTGGGGCCCTTTAATGTTTGGGGCCCCCGCATTGCGGTGTTTGCGGGGCCTTAATTACGCCACTGTATTAACATGCCATCTTATTCCGACCAAATATTGGGTCTTTTTAAGGGAACCAGTATCAGTCCTTCACGATAGGATATTAAAACCCCGCTAGGTTAGTTCAGACCTTCCAACTAGATTTCAATTTCCATGTTGAAGCTTTACCTGAAAAAGTTTGTACACTTCGACGAATTTAGAAAAAGTTCCTGTAACCCACATTTTGCAGGCAGCACAGGTTATGACCTCGCCAACATTCGTAAATGATAGGAGTAAATGATTTTCCTCCCACAGCGTTTCGTATCTTGTTTTGAATGATACGCGTTCATTAAAATTTATAACTCAACTATTAGACTGTGAGAATTGCTTTATCACTTAAAAAGTACACAAGAAGACTAGCTGATTGAACGGCGGAAAAATTAATTCAACTGAATTTATAGTTATTGAAACCGTAGGAATGTAAGTAATTTTGAAGAGAAATCAATTACATCACCTTATAAAACACTAAAGGTCTAAACATATTGTTAAATTTTTCTATATTAAATAGAATTTTGAAAATCAATGTGTCTCTCAATAAATAATGATGAACGATTATTAAAATTTCCCTAACACAGAAATTATTTAATGAAATGAAATTGGACAAGTTTAAATTAATATATTCTTAATGAATAATTTTGCCTGGCATAGGGAAAGTAATACGAGCATAGGGAACGAAAATTAATATAAATTGTTGGTTATTTTGCAAAAAGAAAAGCCCGTTACCGGTTTCACTGTTCTTGCAGATCATCAGACGAACGCATCTCTTTTTGCAAAACAACCAAGTTCTGGCATACACAAATTAAGGTGTATTTATAGTGCAAATACTTCTCATGCGCCCTCGAATATAAGCAACTAACATCGATGACTGTTTCCTGTCTCTGACGTGATAGTGTAGATGACATTGCCAGACAAAATTTTAATAGCGAGTCAAAAGACAAGATGAAAAATAAAATAAACAAATGACCTGTTACCTACTTAACACTGACGGACCTTCTAAGAAGATACGGCACCCAGTGCTAAACGAGGAAGTATTACTTTCCCCATGCCAGGCAAAATTATTCATTAATATTTAATTGGAAACGCATTGGTTTCCGTTGACGAACTTCCTCGTTTAGCAGTGGGTGCAGTATCTTCTTAGTAGGTCCGCCAGTGTTAAGTAGGTGACAGGTCATTTGTTTATTTTATTTTGAATATATTCTTGTAAAAATCTTAATACTAAAACCTCTTTTAGGTTAGATATTAGCTTTAAATAAGTACTTTCCACAACTAAACATTATATTTAATAGAAGTGTAATTAATTTGTAAACCGTATCAAAAAAACATTTCGAACTGAGATTTAAAAATTACGCTAGAATTATCGCGTATCATACCTCTGCGTTGTTTATCGAACAGGGAACTTCTTGATACTCGTTTTAATAATTGTGTACCTCAGTTTGCACTTTTTTCAAAGCATGTTTACTGCGTTTTAAAATAAAAAAATATGGAGTTTCTGAACAACTTTTGGGTAATGCAACATTCTTTTTTATATAGGACAAAATTACATATTTAGTTTCCGCTGTAAGCATTAAAATTTGAAAAACAATTTCTTTCCGTTTATTTTTGTGTATGCTATAATTCCTCTATTTAGGGAAATTTTATAGCGTAATATAACTGCGACATCTGTTGAGAACATAAATACTGCAATATCTATATTTATTTGTGTATCACACTTTTAGGAATAACATACCTTAGACGATATCAGATTTGGCACAAAACGAATAATTAAAACGTAACTGTGTACCATTTTGATGTCGATTATACTGAGTGGCAACAAAAAATATCCTACTTGTCTTTGATACCAGGGCGGGTGGTGATATCTAGCAGCAACATTGCAACATATAAGTCAACATATACACTGACAAAGAATCATATATTTACAATACTGACAATTAATATACGACACTATCACTAATTATTTACAAGATTAACACGTGTGCAGGTTAATAAGCACAAACTTGAACAAATACCTCTATTTAAAGACACACACATATATACGCATAACAAATGCTTAAATTAGTTACTAAGTACAGTTGAATATTTACAGGAATAACACGGGTGCGTGTTAATGAGCACAAACAAGAACAAACGTTCATATATTCCAATATATAAGCAAGCACAAATATGTAAATGTACATATAATAACCGCCTTAAAGCATTGCGAATATAGCATGAATATTTACAGGATTAACACGAGGGTGTGTTAATGAGCACAAACAAGAATAAATGGTTCGGATATTCCTTATATAAAGCAAACTAATTCCGTTAATAAAATATGAATATTTACATGATTAACACGAGGGGGTGTTAATGAGCACATACAAGAACAATCGGTTGTCTATCCTTACATATAATAAAAGCACAAAGATGCAGGTAACGACCACATTACGTCAGTTGAGCACAAATGCAATATGGACAGGATTAACACGGGTGCGTGTTAATAAATACAAACGAGGACAAATGCTAAGTTAATTAAGGCAAATACAATATTAACACGGGATTAATATGTGTGCGTGTTAATAAGCACAAACTAGAACCAACATTAAATTAGTTAAGGTAAATACAAATATGAATACAGGATCAACACTAGTACGTGTTAATAAGTACAAACAAGAACAAAACTCAGTTAATTAAGGTAAATACTTAGAATAGAATGTTAACACGGGTGCGTGTTAACGAGCACAACAAGAACAAATAGGAGCTAGACGCGGAGGCTGTTTCACAATAAATATACCAACTTCACCTAAGAAAATGTTATTATGGATCAATAAAGGATTATTATTAACCAAAAGAAGATATAGACACTCGGAAGGTGACTGTTGGCGACGATCGCGGAGCTGGCGCTTCCACGGCTCATTGTTGTACGACGTGGATTCGCTGACAAGACCGAGCTGACTGACTACGTCGATGAAGTGGTGCTCTTAGTTTCCAGGTGTAAACGAATAAGATGGGATTAGAATGTAATTATTGTCTGTGTATAGAATGATTTTGTGCCACCAAGATACCAATCACTGGTGTGAAGTGATGAATTAATAGCGTGCTGTCGTAATAAAAATCCCGTCGGTGTAGTGTTCGAACCGGGAAAACAGCGGTGTAATGAGAAGGAAATGTGCGTAGTGTGATTTATTTAGCGTAAACTTGTACGAAACGTAATACTAGATGCTTGGATACCAATTTCAAGCGTACTAGCAGATATCGTTCCTTGGATAAAAATCGACAAGGACTCAATTTCTGGTGGGTTCGAAGTTGTTTATGTTTTCCCTTTTCTGATTGCACCCGTAGTTATCGAATAGGGGCAAAATTAATTGCGTTCGTCTGCATTTTTACGTCTAGTAAACAAATTTTTATGTCTGGTAACACCCTCATGACTGAAATTCCGCTATTGAAATGCATGGCACATTTGTTTTTTCTTTTAATATTCTTGGCTGATAGTTGTTAAATAGTTTTTAATTGCGCTTGTAACATAGGTTTTTATGAAATAGGTTTAGGTATAACCGGTTGGGTTGATATCGGTTTTGTTAAAGTTTATAATGGGAAAGCTTGTTTTAGCCACGATTATTTTAATATAATTGGTTTTGGAAAAACCGGTTTTTCCCCAATACTGATGGTTATTTACCTTCTAAATATTTATCTTTAATTGCCTGAGAATGATACAACTAAGATTAAAATTCAAAACTTTATGCATAAAATTTAAAAAATTAATAACAAGTAGAATTATTAAATTCAATCAAAAAACGAGACAATTTCGCCAATAACTAAATTAAGACAAAAATAGTTAATCCTTCAAAATGAATGTAGAACTTGCAAAAACATCATCCAAAAATTGAACTAATAAATTAATTATTATAAAGAAAGAGTTCACTATAAAAATTACAATACCAAAAATATGGTAATTTTGGTAGCTCCGAACGAATCCCTGATAAAGGCCACAGAAATCAAAGAAATAGTTCGTGAAAATATAAAAGTGAGAAGAAAATTAGGACAAAAAATCAACTGATTGGTTAAAGGTGTTGAATTATAGATTCATATACACCCACAGTATAATGAGTACTATTATTGATCAATTCTTAAATGCATAAGAGCGCATTGCTGAGATGGTAGTGGGAGAAGCAATTAAACATACAGGTTCACAATATACAACCGTTATTGTATACAACAAATCATATATTCAGTACGAAAATTGTTTTTAGCAAATTAAAAAATCTCTAGATACACCAGTACATAATTAGGAACTGAAAACGGACATAGTTATTATAGGTCAATAAGTCAAAAAAGCCGCTGGACAAGCAGTAACAGAACGTCTCTTCCGACTTGTAAGCAATATGTATGAGACAGGCGAGATACGCAAGGATTTCAAACGTAACATCATAGTAACTATACCAAAAAAAAGGCGCGGATGGATGTAAAAATTTTCGAACAATAAGTTTGACTGCACACGTTTCAAAAATATTAACTAGAATTGTACAAAAACGAATGGAAAAACGTGCTGAAGAAATACTGGGAGAATATCAATTTGGGTTTAGGCGAAACAGGGGAACACGGGAGGCTATTTTAACTCTGAGGGTGATAATGGAGAAAACAATAGAGAAGGGGGAAAGCGTATATATAGGGTTTGTAGATTTGGAAAAAGCATTCGACAATGTGAAATAGAAAAAATATTCGACATACTCAAAAAGATTGGAATGAGTTTTAAGGATAGGCAGACAGTACATTGCTTATACAAAGAGCAAACAGCGGTAATAGAATTAGAGCATGAAAGTAGAAAAGCAGATATTAGGAAAGGGGTGTGACAGGGAAGTGCCTTATCCCCATTAATTTTTAACTTGTACATAGAAGAGGCAATGAATACTGTCAAATGCAGGAAGACATTTGAAATTAATTTGCACGGACAAAAGATTGATATGCTTAGATTTGCAGATGATATAGCGGTATTAGCACCTAGCAAAGAAGAGTTAGAAGCTGCTCTTAATGAAATGAAAACAGTTCTAACGGAGAGATATGGTATGAAAATTAACAAAAATAAAACTAAAACTAAAGTTCTAATATGCAAAAGAGGGGAAAATAAATCAAAAACAATAGTACAAATAGGTAACGAGAACTTACAAGAGGTTAAGGATTTCTGCTACCTAGGAAGTCAAATAACGCAAGATTGGTAAAGCACAAAAAAATAAAACAAAGATTAGCACAAGGTTGTGCTGCATTTAACAAGAAAAAACTTCTACTGTGCTCAAAGACCACAAACAGAGAACCAAGAAAAAGATTGCTTAAAACATATGTGTGGAGCACAGCACTGTATGGCTGTGAAGCCTGGACAAGAAAAAGGTAGAAGCCTTTGAAATGTGGTGCTACAGACGTATGATGAAGATATCGTGGACAGACAAAGTTAAGAACAAAGAGGTACTAGAAATGGTAGGGAAAAAAAGAAATATGTGGAAAACAGTAAAAAAATAGAAGAGATAGGATTATAGGCCACATACTAAGACATGAGGGAATAGTGCGGAGTATATTAGAAGCAGAGATAGAAAAAAGAGAAGTAGAGGTAGATCTAGGTTAGACTACTGCACACAGATAGTGAAAGATGGAGGCTGTAAGAATTTCCGGGAAATGTGTAGGGCAGCTTAGAATAGAAATCAATGGAGGTACGCTTCCAGCCAGTTGTAAGATGGAAAAACTAATGACAATAATAATTACTGTACTTAAACATGGTGATTATTATAAACAACTAAAGATACTATTGGTTTTGCAATACTCTCAACTAATGTTAATGGTGGGAAAGGATTTACTGGAAAACTATTAGTACGGCAAATGTCTAAGTGTTGGAGATCCTTGGCAGCCACAGGTTGCTTAACCCTCTTCACATACCGTTCATTTACATTTCCAATGCTCCACCCGAAGGTACTACATTGGCCAGGAGGCAAGTTTTTTGTTGCCTGGAAATTTAGAATTTTGCTGAACCCTTGCCGTTCCAGGCAAGGTAGGGATCTTTAACGTGTGTAACAACATTCACACACGGGACCTCCATTTAACCTCTCATCCGAACGAGGGCGTAATTTTTGTGAAAAATGCTCACCTGCCATTTTTCAAGCAGTCCGCCGTGTCGGGATTTGAACTCAGGACCTTGGGATCCATAGTCTTACGCTTACTACATTGATCCACGGCGACGCGCCTCTTCACATACCGTTCATTTACATTTCCAATACTCCGTCCGAACGTACTACATTGGCCAGGAGGCGAGTTTTTTGTTGCCTGGAAATTTAGAATTTTGCCGAACCCTTGCCGTTCCAGGCAAGGTAGGGATCTTTAACGTGCGTGACAACACTCACACACGGGACCTCCATTTAACCTCTCATCCGAACGAGGGCGTAATTTTTGTGAAAAATGCGCACCTGCCATTTTTCAAGCAGTCGGCCTCTTCACATACCACTGAATCTCGGTGAAATAGGGCATATAATTAGAAAACAATAGAAGGGAATCGAGCTGTATATAGGCTGTTGTGAGAATTGCAGGGAACTGTGTAGGCCAGCTCAGAACATAAATAAGATGAGGTACAAGTCCAACCAGTTTCAAGACATAAAACCCAATGACGAAAAAATAAGTGCTCTTAAATCTGATGATTATTATAAACAACTACAGGTGTTGGTTGTGAAATATTTTCAACTAATGTCGATTGTGCGAAAGGATAAATTGGAAAAATTATTAATTTGACAAAAGTTCAAGTGCTGGGGGAACTTGGCAGCCAAAGGCTGCTTACCCCCTTTCACATACAACTGAAGTAGGGTATATAACTGTAAAACAATAGAAGGTGACCGAACTGCATCAAACAAGAAAGAACAGCAGCTATGTTCAAAGTCAACGAACATAGATACAAGAAGGAAACGGTTCAAAGCATAGTGTGGAGCACAGCACGGTACAATTATGAAATAGGGACGGTAGGAAAAGCGGACAGAAAGAGATAGAAGCCTTATGGAATGTTGTGTTTTAGATGTATGAGGATGAGCATGGACAGACAAAGTTAATAACAAATAGGTTGTTGAAATAGTAGAGGAATAAAGATATCAGTGGAAAACGAAAAAAATAGGAGAAATAGAATGACAGGATACGTTCTAAGACATTTCTGGGGAATAGTACGGGATATATTACAAGCATAGATTGAAAAAGATAGGTAGAGGAAGACCGAAATCAGACTTTCGCATACAAATAGTGATAGATGCAGACTGTGCAAATTTCAGAGAAATGTGTAGGTTGGTTCAGACTAGGAAACAATGGGGGTACGTGTCCAACCAGTTGTAGGACTGAAGACTTAATGATGATGATAAAGTCAAATTATACCTTTGCAAAAGTTTTGAACGATGTTTACAGTATTGTTTATTAAATTATTTAACTTTTAATAAAAATTCTTTCTTAAAACTACTACGGATGCATACCTGGCTGTAATACAGAGGACGCACACTATCTCTACTTACAGATTTACATAACAGTAACCAATAAAAGAAATTAAATGTTTGTGTAAAAATGACAAAAGCTGTTGATACAATACCTCACCACCGCTTTCTGCTAAAATTGGATACTCGGTAGGTATTTTTAAAAGCTACTTAAACAATATAGTGCAAATGGTTAAAATCTAAAATTAGTTCTAAATATTCGAATACCTCAAGGTAATGTTCTTGCACATTGATTATATGGAGAAAGTTATAGGTTATGCTGAAGACACTGCAATTTTATTTCGAGATACAACATTGAAGCTGTAAAAGGAATATGCATAATAAAGGAATGGCTGGGCGTACATTTCTTGTCATTGAATAAACATACGAAATATATAACATTGTCAATAACTAAAGCTAATCAACCTACAAACACAAAGCTAAAAGTAGAGGGAACCACGTATGACATTGAGAAAGTGAACAAAATCCAATATTTAGGTGTGGCAGAGAATCAGCATTTCAAGTGGGATGCTGATTCTAACTACATAACAATAAAAATTAGATAACTAATTTACAAGTTTTATGCAGTTCGTGACATTTTCTTAAAAAAAATTACCGAACATGATATTTCATCACTGATCGAAAACGTTCAAGTTAAGCTATAATTGCGATGGGAAGCTTTTACCAAACACATTTGTGCAATCTCGAAACAAATTCAAATTATATAATAAAACCAAAATGCCTAATATTCGAAGGCTATGTATTACAAAAATTATTAACTATATGCTACAGAGAACAAAATAAGACAAAAACCTATATACGAAATAATATAGATGATTTTAAAATTGTTTACACTTCCTAATTTAAAAATATTGACAATACGTATCCGTACACGCGCACGCAAGCGTACATGCGCGCACGGGCGCGCATCTACGCACGCGTGGACACAAAACCGTCACATACCACAGCATTAGGAATTGTTCATATAATTTATTTTACTTTTGTTTTTAATTTCTTTATGGCTTTTTGTTTAGTATTTTCATTGGTTTTTATTATATTTGCATACTGCAACCCCGTCATAATACAGGATAATATCAAGTCTAGTGAGTCGATAAATACATGAATTTAAATTGAAATATTAAACCCAATGAAGATGTTTCCATAATTGGTCATTTTCGTTTTGCATTTTTTAAAATTTGTAATTATATATTTAGTAAATAGTTTATAGATTCAATAAAACTTTGGGTAAAATTGTTTACTGGTGTTTATATCAATAATCCCACGTAAATTGTAAACCCATATCATTAATGTAGTTAATATGCATATAAAGTACTTACTGTATCGCTGTTTACTTTCAGAAGATAAGATAACCAGAATTGTTATTCTGTTACTTTTTCATGTGAGTGGTTCCTTGTACGTAATTTCTCAGATATATAATCTACAAAAGGCGTTTATCATACAATACCTTCATTATTAGGTGGATAGCCTAATGTTATGATTTCTTATTGTACTTACTACTATAGACATATTTTAGCTATAGAATTTGCAGTGTGCAACAATCTAATGGATGAAAAATCCAATTAGGCTGTAGTTTTATAACAAATATACATTGTTTCATAGTAATAAACGTTTAGATGACGTAACCCTTACAGTGATACAATCCCGTAATTTGTAGAGTATATTCTAGTAATATTTGGGAAGTTTTAAAACTAAGAACGACGTATATTCTCGACAGAACAGTATTTCGTTAACCTCGAAATTCAGAAGATAATATGTGCCCGAAGTTAGCACCCCATTTTCTAAAAATCATGATTTTGAGAGTTGTTCCAGATTGTTCTAATCTTGTACCGCATTGCTCCAATTCGACATTATTTTATTCCAAAAAATTCTCGAAAATTTGGGAAAACCCTATTTTGTTACTGATGCCCCATTTATCGAAAATCGCGGTTTTGGCCATCGCTTAACATTGATCTAGTTGTTCTAAACATTGTTCTAAAAGGACAATTCCGTATCTAAACGATTCCTCAAAAAAACGGCAAAAACATTTTTTGCTGGCACCCTATTTTTCAAAATTCGAAATTTTGGCTCTCGATCAAGATTGTTCTAGTTGTTCCAAACATTGTTTCAAAAGGACAATTCCGTATCTAAACGATTCTCCAAAAAACGGATAAAAACTTTTTTGGGCAAACAAGACTGCCTGGTCAAGAGTAAACATACCTTTCGCTTCTTTTTGTTCTGAGCTGTTCTAAGCTTAGAAAACATAGTTCTGCAGTATGAATCTCCTATCACCAACGGTTCTCCCAAAAATCGATGTTTTTACTATATCGACAAGAGTAAACATAGCCTTCCTCTTTTGTTCCAATGACTAACTTTTTGTTCTGAGCTGTTATAAGCCTAGAAAACATAGTTCTGCAGTATGAATCTCCTATCACTAGCGGTTCTCCCAAAAATCGATGTTTTTACTATATCGACAGGAGTAAACACAGCTTTCCTCATCTATTCCAATAACTAACTTTTTGTTCTGAGCTGTTATAAGCCTAGAAAACATAGTTCTGCACTATGAATCTCCCATCACCAGCGGTTCTCCCAAAAATCGATGTTTATACTGTATGGACAAGAGTAAACATAGCCTCTTTCTTTTATTTCAATGGATAAATTTTTGTTCTGAGCTGTTCTAAGCCTAGAAAACATAGTTCTGCTGTATGAATCTTCTATCATCGGCGGTTCTCCCAAAAATCGATGTTTTTACTATATCAACAGGAGTAAACATAGCCTTCCTCTTCTGTTCCAATGGTTAACTTTTTGTTTCGTTCTAAGGTTAAAAAGCGTAGTTCTGCATTATGAGTCTCACATCGCCACCGGTTCTCCCAAAATCGATGTTTTTAATGTATGGACAAGAGTAAATACAGTTTTTCTCTTTTGTTCCATATAGCTAACTTTTTATTCTGACCATATAGTAGTCATCGTTTTCATTACAAACATAAGAAGGAAATTATGGATGGATGTGTTTGACAAGGATCTTATGTCATGGAACGTTGCGTCAATAAACGTATATACCTATAAAATCTACGTGGCTTTTTCCTAACGAAAAGAATATCTCACCAACCACAACGAGAACAAACATATAAGTTATATTTAGGAGTACATGATTATAATAAAATATTACTTGCATTTAATAATAATAATAAAATAAGTCATATATTTGCTATTATTTTGGTGTAATGTATTTCAAAACAGTTTTTCTACTCCTGTGTATATAGTTCTACTTCACACATCAATATTTATACGTGAAGTACTACTTCACACACCGGTGCGTGAAATGCAATGTAACCCTTATGGGATTTACTTCACGCATACTTGCCATAAGAGCCCATGTACTTTGACGCACCGGTGGCAATGGGAGAGTCATAATGCAGAAATATGTTTTTAAACTTAGAACAGCTCAGAACAAATAGTTAGCCATTAGAACAAAAGAGGAAGGTCATGTTTACTCTTGTCGATATAGAAAAAACATCGATTTTTGGTAGAACCGCCGGTGATAGGAGATTCATGCTGCAGAACTATGTTTTCTAGGCTTAGAACAGCTCAGAACAAAAGTTATCCATTAGAGCAAGAAGGGAAAGGTATGTTTACTCTTGTTCCGGCAGTCTTGTTTGTCGAAAAATGTTTTTTTCTTTTTTTTTTTGAAGAATCGTTTAGATACAGAATTGTCCTTTTGGAACAATGTTTGGAACAACTAGAACAATCTTAATCGAGGACCAAAATTTCGATTTTTGAAAAATGGGTGCCAGCAAAAAAATGTTTTTTGCCGTTTTTTTGAAGAATCGTTTAGACACAGAATTGTCCTTTTGGAACAATGTTAGGAACAACTAGAACAATCTTAATCGGGGGCCAAATTTTTGATTTTTGAAAAATGGGGTGCCGGCAAAAAAAGTTTTAGCCGTTTTTTTGAAGAATCGTTTAGATACGGAAATATCCTTTTGGAACAATGTTTGGAACAGCTAAAATAATCTTAATCGAGGGCCAAAATTTCAATTTTTGAAAAATGGAGTGCCAACAAGAAAAGTTTTTTGTCGTTTCTTTGAAGAATCGTTTAGATACGGAATTGTCCTTTTGGAACAGTGTTTGGAACAACTAGAACAATGTTAAGCGATGACCAAAACCGCGATTTTCGGTAAATGGGATGCCAGTAACAAAATGGGTTGTTTCCAAATTTTCGAGGAATCTTTTGGAATAAAGTAATGTCGAATTGGAACAATGCTGTACAAGATTAGAAGAATCTGGAACAACTTTCAAATTCATTCTTTTTAAAAAATGGGGTGCTAACTTCACACACATGAAGATAATACTGATTTAATTATAAAGTAGGATTCGGTCAGAATATTTTGAACAGGAGGTGATCTTAAACACAACTAATCGGGTGATTTTAACAGGCCCGTGGACACGGAATAACTCATAGGTACGGACTGATCCAGAGATCTAAACAGTTTTGAAACCAATTAAAAAGTGCCATTTTAAAGCACGAAAGTAACCCCACTTCGTAATTAATGAAAAAACAGTTGCATTCTGTTGTTTTTCATCCTTACTTCTCATCCCTCTCAAATAGGTAAAGCTCAACTTTGAACTACCTAAATATTAGTTGATCATTTGATTTACTTAAGGTTTCACTAAAATCGAAATAAGTAATACATTGCATTGTTTTCATAAATTTATTATTTGTGCATTCTTTTGATACATAGATTGCTCAACTTGGCGCTAAACGTTGAATCAATAGTAGACGCCGGAAAAGAATAGAAGGATGAATTTTTGTGCAATATTTTTATTATCTACTGGTTGTTAAATGTTGGAAATTGACATGTGTGCCAAACTGCTAACTTTTGAAGGCTTAAGCAATTTTAGAGTATTTTGTATGTCTTTGACATACGTATTTATGTGTATACAGCCTCCGCGTTAACTTACCGAGGTTTAAAGGCATCAAAGCATCGTGGTAACTACAAGTATTTGTAATTTATTATCATCAGTTTGTACCGGCTAACTTCGGAATTAAATCGGGTTGCCTACCTGATGATCCGGAGAAAGTTATCAGATACAACCCGACGAGAGGCCAACCAAAAATTACGCGTCGAATCTACAATTTATACACGAAACAAAAAATAATATTTCTTTGAACTTGCATTTTCAATTTGTAGAACGTATAGACAGAAAGTTACAAATATAAGAGATTTCTAGCGCTCAAGTCTATATTATTTATAAGGAATCCAACTAGCCAATGCACAAAGAAACAATATTTGGTAGGCTATGGCAAAGAACTGAAAAGTGTACTTCAAAGAGTACCTAAACAATGATGGATATACAGAACATCACATAAGTTATAAATCTGCCTAACGTACTTGGCGTGAATTTTAGAGGTTAATTTAATATAAAGAACATTTACCAAAGAAAGCGGATTCTAGTTATACGACACGCTTGTTGGAAGACGTACATCTTCTTTTATTTATTAATAACGTCTTGGTTATTTGCACGTATCAGTGACAGTTTTCTGCTATTGAACAATTGCACCACCTAAATTAACACCTGCAATGTCACGGGGGTCATACTTTATCTCCCGTTTAAGGAATTTGTAACTGATTAGCTGACATGCATTGTGGCGGCTACGTGTGTCAGACAGGTAATGATTGGTATGATTGCTGATCCCAAGGTCTTGGGTTCTATTCCCGACACGGACTGCTTGAGAAATGTTAGACGATCATTTTTCACCAAAATACGCCTTGGTCGGATGAGAGGTAAAATGTAGATCCCGTGTGTGTGTTGTCACGAAACGTTAAAGATCCCCATCTTGCTTGGAACAGCAAGGGTTCGGCAAAATTTAAAATTTTTCAGGTAAAAAAAAACTCGAATCCTGACTAATATAGTATCTTTGGGGTTTAATCTTTGGGGAATCTCTTCTATCTATTACATACCGCATACAAGTTGGAAGAGACGTTCTATTACTGATTGCCCAGCGGCTATTATAGAGTTTTTCCTTGCATTTTGTCTATACTCAGCGCCTTCTTATTTTTCAGACTCTTTAATACTAGTTCAAACTCGGCTCTAAGTATAAGATACTCCAAATCATCCTTTTCAATGTCTGTTTCTTGTTCTAGTACCTCTAGTTCCTGACCTGCATAAGAGTTCTCTATATATTCTTGTCATTTATTCACTATCTCTACATTTTGTATAATGATGTCTCCTTCTACGCCCTTTATATTTTTTGCTTTACGGCCTTATAACCCTAAAATTCGTTCTAATTAGTTTGTCTGCTTCGACTGTCTTTCTTATTTCCACCTTAGTTTGTACCGCATTGCACTTTTTTCAAATCCATCGTTTGTTAACCTTCCTGTATCTGGGAATAATTTTTCATTTTATGGCTGTGTATCTGTTTCCCCGCATAGTCTGGTCTGCTCTTATATTTTTGTCTTTCTTTTTATTAAATTCAGAATATCCCTTGTCACCCACGGTTTTTTAATTTCTTTTTGTTTATACCCTCGAATATCTCTGGTCGCAGTGTCTAAGCTGGATTAAATGTTATATCATTCTGCTTCTATTTCCTTAGTATCAGTAATTTTCTCGATGTCTTTCAACAATTTGTTTGACTTTTTCGCAAATCTTTTGTGTATATCTTTATTGTATAGTTTCTCAAAGTCAAAGTATTTTTTTTCGTTCCTTTTTTTTAAATTTTTTAATTTAAGTCGTCTCATAATTACTACATTGTGGTCAATGTCTGAATCTGCTTCTGGATAGCTTCTACAGTCTTTTACCTGATTCCTAAACTATTGTTTAAGTAGAATGTAATCTATTTCATATCTCTCTATATCGCCTGGCATCTTCCTCGTGTATCGTCTTCAAGCAGGATGTTGAATTAATGCATTTGTGATGATTAAATTGTTTTTGTTGAAAATTCTACCAGCCTATTTCTTCCGTCGTTTTTCGTGCTTAAACCAAATAAACCTACTACTACTACTACTACTCTTTCCTTAACCTAATCTACAGCTGAATTAAAATCTCCCTTAATTATTAAATTTTCATGCCCTTTTACGAATCTTGGTATGTCTTCAAAATCTTTGTAAATTGCTTCTACATCTTCCTCACTGTAACTAGAAGTGGCCATGTATACTTATATTATACCGTATTTAACGGTTTAGATTCTAATCTAACCATAAGTATACTTCCGTTCTTTTGTAAGTAGTTTCTTACCCCATTGTCCTGCTTTTTTTTGCATAACTATCCTCACACCCGAATTTCCTTCCTCTGATCCTGTATGAATTACTCTAAAGTTTCCGCTCTAAAAATCCCCTACCTTTGACCACCGAACTTAGCTATTCCCTACTATACCTAATGCTAACCTATCCATTTTAATTTTCAAATACTCTAACTTAGCTACTTGCTTCATGCTTTTAACATTCCACACTCCAAATCGCAAGATGTTCGTGGTTCTTCTTTTTTTTTATTGAGCTTGCCGATCACAACCTTCGAAGTACTCTCCTCGCAGAGATCCGAAAGGGGGACTATTTTAACTCTGGAATCTTTTACCCCAGAAGATGCCATTACGTTTGAAAACGGTTTTGGTACGCTGTATACTTGAGAGGTAATGTGGTGATATTCGTTGCTTTCTACATCGCAATAGTGTGTCGTAGATGTGCCCTACCGACCCCTATGACCTCAGCTACTCTAAGTATCGAAGGAGCTGCTGCCTGTTTTTTGGGGATCTACCTTTGTGTGGCTCCTCACTAAAGACACTACTAATTTGGTTAAACCTATAATTCTGCTCTTTAGCTCACTAGAACCGCAAGTCATTTTACCCATTCTAGTATTCTACAACGGTCTGCAAGTAAAACCACCAATATTACAGAAGGGTAATCTATGAAATTACCCGATATATCAATATATACCTTGTGTTTGGTATATTCGAAGACAGTATTAGGTTTGTACCATTTCGGTTAGAAATTCTGTAGTTAGCATCAGAACATCTTCTATCTCGCCACTTCTGCATATACAGACTGATTCACAACTTTGTAGAAATATTTTAACTGATGCTTGATATTTACGCAAAGAAATTATTTTCTAAAAATTAAATTAAAGCGGATGCGACCCAACACGTGCACTATTATAAATTCTTTGGTCCGTGACTTCCAGTATAATGTTTATGCTGTATGACAAACCTATGGTAAAAATTTATGGTATGGTTTTTGTGGTTTAAAGTTTGCAAATCCACGAATTTATGTGCTTTATTATAAGCAATGACAATGGCACCGACGAGATGCTGCTATTAATTTTTATTTGTTAATAATTAATGAACAGTATTTTTGAGTTCGATACAAACAATGGGTGTTCTGCTTTACAGGTAGTGAACTTGTAAAACGCTACATTACAAGCTAGTATCACATGATTGGCACTTGCAACTTTTTTTGTCAGTATTGAAAATACTCGATATCCGCAGTCATAAATTTAGAAGGATCAAATGACGCTAAGTATTTGTTTGCACACAGTAAAATTCGTTGTTTAATGTTTATTCAGTTCCAGCTTTATCCTATTTTTGTTTTCTGCGAACTTCAATTACGCAGGAAACATCAAAGATTTTGCTTTTGAATGTAGTGTTTTACAAGCTCGATGCTTGTAAAGTAGAACGCCCATTGTACTAAAACTCAAAAACTGCAGTTTACTAAGAGTAACAAATAAAAATTGTTTGAAACTTCTGTCTGTGTCATTGGCACCTATAATAATAAAACAGATCAATTTGTGGGTTTGTAAACTTTAAACCGCAAACCATACCATAAATTTTTGCCAGTCATACAGCATAAGGAATTTCAAATAGTGTGTGATGGGTCGCCTCTTTATTTTTATACGAATCCTGAAAACAATTCGGTTCAATTTTAGTTTTTACAAAATATTGCGTAAATAACAATCTATGGCCCATTCTTAAACACCGGTTAAAATACTTCTATAAAGTTGGGAATCACCCTGAATACCCCAGTATTATTGTACTCTGAAATTTGTTCGCATCTTTTCAGTCTGTTTGTGCAACATTTTTTTAAGGGTTTTTTTTGTGTTACTACATTCAGTCGTACCCCAGAACATTGTGTTCTTCTCAAGTAAGGCATGTGCTAATTCAACAGAAGTGTAGTAATCATCGAGAATTGTACGTTCTTTATGTAATAAATTTCTTGATAGTCTCAACACCATTGTTGAAGGAACGGACCTTTCATTCGCAGCTTCTTTCGCTTGACCACAGTAAACAGATACATCATATAAATACTATTTTGAAGACAAGGTAAAAAGTTTAATATCAAATTTATGGGGTTTATTACTGATATATTGTTTAAATTTTAGTCTACTTTTGAAAGATACTAAAGTTTCATCGATACAAATGAAATCATCTGGACAGTTGAACTTTGAAAAGTTATTATCAGGAGTTATCTATCTCATATAGATGATCAGGATCCTGGGCATGTTGATTGTTAACAAAATGCCATTCTTTTAACAATGTTTGAAAACGATTTCTGGACATCACTTTCTTTATGTCTATATTATAGATCGAATCTGACCAATAAGCAAGCCAATGATGGCAGCTAATCCAGACTAATCCACACCAAACTGCCAATTAACTTTTCCAGTTCATTTTGATCTGTCAGTTTCCAATTTTGGATGCGACTTCTAAGAGTTTGGTTTTTGGCCTTCTGTTGCTCAACGTATAGATTCGTTTCACTTACAAAAAGTTGAAATATTTTGTCGGAAACCATAACTAAAACTCGTAAGATGACATCATATAATTCATAAACAAACGGACAAATGTCGGGGTTTGGTTCAGTAAAAACCTAATTTTTCAAATACGTGCCAGTCACTGATGACGAGATTACGATACTTGTTTGTTGATTTTGGGTTTCTATTTCCTTCTCAGTTTCAGAACAATAGTTTACATTTTGTGCTATCAGTTGTTCTATTCGTTCATCTGAAATAATAAAAGCCAGTAGCTCGTAATTGGATGACATGATTCTGTTACCTTCGCAATCTTTTTTTTATTTTCTTTTGCAGGTGAAGTGAATGACTCAGAAAAAGATGGTTCTAATGTAGAATCAGACAAAACGCGGCGACGTACAATGTAAAACGTTTTTACTGGTAAATGCAGTATTTGTTTTTTAGGACTATTATGAATTATAAAAATTTTTTGGTGTTTCTCGAACGTCGTCAGATGAACTGGAAGAATTAGAAGGTTCATATTCGTTTTCACGGTTTCAAAATCTCTTTCATCTGCAGATAAAACATATGATGCGACAACTCTCACGAATAGCGACTTCACTAAGCATTTCAGACACGAATGAACCAGAACAATTTACAGCAAGATGCTGGTGTATTTAGGTTTTATTAACAGTGTCTTTCGATACATTGAAACCTAGCTGTAGATTGCTCCTTATCAGTTTTGAAGTTTTCTTTGCTTATTTTGCGTGTCATCGTTCAAGTTTGTTGGGCTGTTCACGTTATACAAAATATTTTTGTATTCGTAATTGGTGTTCTCTATTATTTATATGTATACCAGTGTTGTTGTGTGATCATTTTGAAATACGGAACTGGATAGGACGTTGCTGAAAATGTAATTGCGTAATTAAAAATAGGACTGAAATGCATTATAAATGGAAAGAGGGGAGCAAAGTAAAACAAAGTAAGTGCACGTTCATATGTAGAAACCTTTAAGTAAACACTTGTAAAGTGACCAAGATATGCACTCATTGCATTTATTGAGAAACCTTTTGTCAAATGACGCAAGACTGAGGAAGACATCTAAGAAGTAACATAAAAGCTCTCAAAACAAAAATGATAAGGATTACCATGTGGTAGTTTTCTTTAACTGATAGCACTCGACACTTAACAAATAACGTTCAAACGGAAACCAAAACATTTCTACTCACCTATTATAGCAACGATAATTTTTATGTCCCACGGTTCAGAAACTTAAGGAATTGCCGTAACGCAGAAATTGCTTGTTAAGAGACTCTTGGCCCAATAAATAAAAAAATACACCTTAGTGCTTCTTTACCTTTCAACTAGTCTCTTTCCATGATTGAGGAGAGATTTTTGAAATATCGGAAAGAATCGTCAACAATAGAACTCACCAAACAGCCAAAGCTAAAAAATCTGCTGTATAGATAAAGGTAGAGGGTTTTAACTAAGTGACCAACCATCGCGAAACACAATATTGACCCTAGAGAAGGATTAAATTTATACAGAACCTATCTAATGCTAATACTATTTGATGATGATGGATATGAGTCTATTTTCGATGAATGCAAGTGAATTTATTTAAGGTATGTGAGATTCTATGATATCCGCGGTAGTTGTAGATTTCTTTGGAAGATGTAATAGTATTTGAATGTACAAAGAGTACTTAGAGTGGTGATGGGAAAGTTGAATTATTTTACTAAATTATAGCATGTAATAAAATTTATCCAATTAATATAAGCTTATATGTTAAAATGCTTGATAATTAAAGCGATGCATACAAAATTAATACAGAATAGAGCATATTTTCATTTACATAGTGTAGCAATTCACTTTCATATTTATTTTACGTAGCATATCTTTTGCTAGAATATATTCCGGTAATGTATGAAATTAAATTCCGTAATTTTAATGTGGTTATTTTCCGTGAAGTTATTTGGAGCACTTCATCGGGTTAATAAAATAGGTTTACTCTCAACCGAGATGCGTTTTAAGAAATAAAGCGATACCTTCTATAATCTATTTCAAGATCAAAAATCAAACAGCAAATCACTCCCAATAGCTATTTATTTTAGAGTCACGTGGCTTCTGAAAGACTTCGTTGTTTGTTTTAAACTAGCGACAACTTGGCACTTACTGGAATAATGTTTTAAATATTTCAATTTATTACTTAGTTACTTAAAAGAAAAAATAAAGTTTTGTTCAGTCCACTGAATTTAAAGAAATAAGTAACATTGTCAAATAGGAAACTTACATTGAAAACTTATATTACAGATAGGAAAATATTTAGGCTAAATTTGAAATGCGAAAAGGTTTTTTTTTTATTATCCTGGATGGGTATTAATGCAAAAACGGGACGATCTTAAAGGTGGTTTGATAATTTTGAATGGAATAGGGTATGGCGTAGTTAGCAAGATAAAGCTTTTAGAATGAAAAAGATAGTTATGTTTCTAAGGGCAGGAACATGACATTAAATAAAAAGATTTGTTGGGGCCATAAAACTTTGAAAACCGATACATCAATATTATAAGCTTATATCTTCTCTTCGAGGACAATTGAAATATACATATACAATGCCGTGGATTTTCTTAATTAAGACACTCGGACACAATTTTTTATTATTAATTATTCATTTTTTTACTGGGCGTGAAGTTCTAAGAAAAGCACTTACTTTTTGCTTTGATCACACGATCTTTAAATAGGAATGACGTATTTATAAAAATAAACAGATAACGTACACGCACGCGCGCGCCCACGTACGCATGCGCGCACTATATATATACATATATATATATATATATGTATATATATATATATATATGTATATATATGTATATGTATATGTATATGTATATATGTATATGTATATGTATATATATGTATATGTATATATATATATATATATATATATATATATTCGGTAGTTTTTTTACACAAGGTAAGTTGATAAATACTAACGTATTACAATTAATATGATGAAATAATGACTTAGACTTTTATGCAAAGCCCAAATGATCATTTCAAATCGAGCTAGTAATTGAAAGAAGGAAAATATAAGGTCTTGGACAGGATTTGAAGCTGCATCTCAGTCTTGGTAACGCACAGTCCCGGCAAGACTGAGATGCAGGTTCAAATCCTGTCCAAGGCTTTATATTTTCCTTCTTTCAATTACTAGATCGATTTGAAATGTTCATTTGGGCTTTGCATAAAAGTCTAAGTTATTATTTCATCTTATTAATATATATATATATATATATATATATATATATATATTGCTGTGATAAGGGGTTGTTTAAGGGTGCACGTTATAGTAAAGGTCGTTCAGGAATGAGTAATTAGAATAGGCAGCAGAAAACTGCACTTATTTAAGGAAATAATTAAGAAATAGACATAGTTTGTAGATAGTAAGTAGTCAACACCCTGTATATAAAGTAGAAATAGTTTTTGGGCGACGCAGGTAAACATAGGAAGACGCATAGTTGGCGTAGGAATGAGAAATACATGTATTAAGTAGATAGTAAATATTAAATACCCTGTAGATAAAGTTTAGTTAATTTAGGTAAAACAAATAAGGATATTTTTCAGTGGAAGCACGCGTATATTTAGAAATAAATGATAAAGTGTAATTAGACACGCACAAAAAAAGAGTTCCAGACGATTAAATTAATACGGATATAGAAATAGAGTTTCAGGTAGTTAATATAAATGCGTACAAATATCTAACCATTTTTGATAAGAGAAAGGATTAAAAATTGCGTGAATCGCATGTAAACATGAAAATTTAAAGTCGAGTTGCATCAGTTGTTTATGGAAAAGCAAGTAATCTATCAAAATACAGCATGTTGATAACGAAAGACAGCTGCGGGCAGGTTGTGATTATGGGGAATCGTGGAGCATTACATCAGAAACTGCTCTAAATGAAATTATTTGATTGGTCAGAAACAAGCGACGAGTTCTAGACCATACCCACGGATGGAGTGGGAATTCGAGAATATATTAGCAAGCACCTTGATAAGAAAGTCAGTTTTGAACTCAACGAAGGCCGAAGTGCGTTGCCATTAAAACAAAGTAATACGTAATAATTATAAAAGTGAAATGAAATGAGTGCGAATATGAAGATTATAATTGCCGTTTAAACGTAAGTACGCTTTTAATGAATTTATTGTAAACTAAGACATAAAAATAATAGGGCTTCGAGGTCTGAGGGAAATAGACTATGATTCTGATGTTAAGGGAAAATACAGTAATACAATTTAGATGTCCAGGAGAAAAGAAGAATAATACAATTTTGAAGTACAGGGGTGAAACAAACTACAATTTTAAGTCTGGGGCAAGAATGATAAAAGTCTAAGTTTGAAGAATTGAAATAAATTGGGGTGTATAATTTAACAATGGTGGTCCATAGCGTAATGGCAATAATTTGAATGGAATCCAGAATTGGGAAGATCATTTTATTGGAAGCGTCGATGTGAAAAAGACAAAACCAGGTCAGATTTTTAGTTATAAGACATTTGTTTTTCTATATAAATTTTTATTTTATTTTTAATATTGAATTTGCTAAATATGATATGCTTGTGAAAAAGTCAACAAAAGAGGTTGCATACGTATAGAATGAGTAATATGATAACAGGTTTAGAATATTCTACACTTTGTTGGTAAAGATAATAAGTTTTCTTTGGTGACTTTGGGTTTTTGAGTACATAGTAGATGGTTGTTAATAAATGAAATTTATAAGGTTAACTAATTGAAAATGTATTACAAATAATTTCAAAAGCTGTACATAACATATTGGTTTCATTATATAAAATCGAAATTTACTGAATTTTATAATTCCAAATAAATGCTAGCCGAGGTCATAAGATTTAAATAGTACAAAGGCGGAGCCACAAGTTGAATAGGAAATTGATAACCCGCAAGGCGGTAACGTATCGAATTTTGCCATTGGTAGATAAAGTTGTTTGAAGATAAAGTCCAGTTGATAGCAACATTAAGAAAGACAGCCGGAGGAGGAGATAATTACAATTTATAGTGAATATTAAAATGGTGGTCCAATAATTTAGAGTACGTAGAAAATTAATAAGGCGCACAACGAAGGGGATCAAGAATTCCAGTTCATAGTAATAAAAATAACAGCCCAAAGTAGGGGCATGAAGGAAATTACGCGAAAAGGATAGCAATAAAGATGCCGCACCAATGTTAGGGCACGGATTAGAGCACGATTTTACCACGGTAAAATAACCTAAGATTAAGAGGCGCGAATTAAATTAAATTAAATTTTAAAATACGATCGTAAGAATAAAAAAAAAAATTAATTAAACTAAACAGGGGATTTGAAAAGTTTCAATTAAAGGAAAAATAGAGAACTTTGTACAGTAATTAAAGTTAGGGAGATTTATTTAGTATTTAAAAGTTTAGAGTAAAAATAGTAATTTCAAAATGGAGAAAGGATCCCAAGAAAACATAACGTTGGAGAGAAGTTTGAGTGAAGAAAGGCGAACTTCACAAGAAACCAAAATGTTAGATATCTTAATGGCATTAAATGATAAAATGGATAAGAGTGAACAAGCCATAAATACAGTTAAAACAAAAATGGAGGAATACAGCGAGAAATTGGAGAGTGAAATTAAGATTCTTAGTAATGGTCTGCAAGAAACGAATCACACTATCGCTGAGATTAAGGCACAAATGAATGTAAAAATTGGGAGAGTTTCTGAGGAAATAAACGGTTTATGGGATCATATTTCTTTAGTTAAAACGAAACAAGAAGAGTACGAAAGCGAGTCCAACAACAAAATTACGAATTTAAATATTAAATTAGGAAAAATTGAAGAAAATTGCGAAACGGAATTCAGAACAATAAATCAAGAAATAAATAATTTAAAAGGTAATCCAATAAATTTTAATAGAGAATCAAATAGGTTAATTCAAACGAATCTTTCAATTGAACAGTTTACGAAATTTTACAGGGACGGAAAATTAAATCCTAAGATATTTCTGAAAAATTTTAAAATGTTGATACAGGGATCTACAGATGAATTATTCAAATTAAATTTAATTAGGGCAATATTAAGAGGGAATGCTGAAAGATGGTACAATTTAGTTGAGAGTGAAATAGAAACATTTGAACAGTTTGAAAGCAAATTTTTTACGTCAATTCTGGAATGACAATCAGCAAAATCGAATTCGAAGTAACTTAATTATGGGAAGATACGATTCGGCGAAAGGGATAACGCGAGAATCATATGCGATTGAGAAATTTACTGTAGCGAAGCAATTGGATCCTCCTTTAGAAGATAAAATTATTATAAGGTATTTAGCAAGTCATTTTAACGCTGAAGTAAAGCGATACATAACGACGCAAAATATAGTGGATAGAGATACGTTTATTGATTATTTGCAGAGATATGATGATTTGGAAAATGATTATGAAATTGAAAATAATGTTAGGGATCGACGCACGAATTTTATAAGGAATACGGAGACTCGGAATAATTATCGAAGGAACAATTATAATTATGATCGCGGAAGAAATTTTAATAGGGGGAACTATGGAAACTTTAATAATGATTTTAGGCAAAACAGGAATACTGGTCAGATACCAAGGCAACGAATGGAGAGAACGAATCATGAGGGAAATAATAGAGTAATAAATAGACAGGAAAATGATGATCGACGGACGCAAGCTAGAAATATTAATAGTATGGAAATAAGTAATACGAATTGCACAGATACAGGGATAATGAGTCAGGCTGGACCTTCGACGCGAAATCAGGATTTTTGAGTACGGACGAACCAAGGAAAATTCTAGGAATTAACGGATATGAACACCAGCGCGAGTTTATGAAATATGAAATGGATAATGAATTAGGAAGATTTGAAAGGAACTTATTACCAATAATTGATTTAAAGGTGGAAGATAGAATAGTTAAAGTGTTAATTGATACTGGAGCAGAAGCATCACTTGTTGCGGAAGAGTTTGTTAAACGAGAAAAATTGGGGGATAAAGCGATACCTATAGCGAGGTGAGGTGTAATTTAGTGGCACCAAATAATAAGAGATTTAGTGTAATAAATGAAATGGTAATTCTGAGATGTGAAATGGGGGATGAAATATGGGAAAATGATTTTATGGTAGTACCTGGACTGAAGATAGATGTTATATTTGGGATGAATATGATAAATAAGTTGGGGTTGAAGATAAATGCGGAATGCAAAGAGATTGAGTGTAATGGGAAATATATTAAATGGTATGAAGAGGGGAATATTGTAATAGAAGACGACTGCGTGAATATTAATCAGTTTAGTGAAGAGATAAATAATGGGGGTAATGAAAATGAAGATATTAAGTGTCCAGATGATTTAAGAAATAGGGCGAATATATTATTGAATAAGCATTCCGAATTAATTGGGTCGAAGTCGAGAATTGCCACGGGTTATGTGCACAAGTTGGAAGTAACAAATACAGAGCCGTTTAACACTAAAATATATCCAATTCCAGTAGCATATAGGAATAGAGTGAAGGAAGAAATTGAGGAAATGTTACGTGTAGGTATTATAGAAAACTCCAGTACACATTTTGTGAATCCATTAGTCGTCGTGAAGAAAAATGATGATAGCATTAGGTTATGTTTGGATGCAAGAAAGATAAATAAGCGAACGAAGCCGCAATACAATTGTCCACCTACGATGGAGAGCATATTAGCAAGAATAGGTAATAAGAAAATCTATAGCAAATTAGACTTAAAGAATTCATTTTGGTTGATTCCATTAGCGCGAGAATCAAGGAAATATACGGGTTTTTTTGTAGAAGGAAGAATATATCAATTTAGGGTGGTCCCGTTTGGTTTGTCCTCGAGTGCGGCTGCATTGGTGAAGGCGATGCAGAATATTTTGGGACCGTATGAGGAATTTTGTATCCACTACGTGGATGACATGTTGATATTTAGTGACAGTGTGGAACAACACTTTGTTCATGTAGAAAGAATATTATTAGAATTAAATATAGCAAGTTTAAGGTTAAATTTAAAGAAGTGCGAATTCTTTCAAGATAAAGTTACATTTCTGGGATATCAAATCAGCACGGAGGGCATATTTATAGATAAAAATATGATTGAGAAATATAGATTAAAAGGACCCAGATTTAAGAATAGAAAGGGGGAGGTTAGAAATAAATAAGCTTAATTGACCCATGCAAAGACAGATGAATAGATAAAAGGAAATGTAAAATAAAATATGGATAGGTATACATAGAAAAATAGAATAGGATTTGAATATAAGAATAGGTATAGGTATGAATAGTATAGTATAATAGGACATAGGTATGAGATAAATAAAATGTAAATATGAGTTTAATAAAGAAAAAGTTGGATTTCAAAATGGAAATAAAAATATAATAATTTCATACCAATGTGAGTTTAAGTTCACGTTAGGCGCCAAAAAGGACATTGATATAAAATTCTATATTTTAATTTGGGGGAATTATGCTGTGATAAGGGGTTGTTTAAGGGTGCACGTTATAGTAAAGGTCGTTCAGGAATGAGTAATTGGAATAGGCAGCAGAAAACTGCACTTATTTAAGGAAATAATTAAGAAATAGACATAGTTTGTAGATAGTAAGTAGTCAACACCCTGTATATAAAGTAGAAATAGCTTTGGGCGACGCAGGTAAACATAGGAAGACGCATAGTTGGCGTAGGAATGAGAAATACATGTATTAAGTAGATAGTAAATATTAAATACCCTGTAGATAAAGTTTAGTTAATTTAGGTAAAACAAATAAGGATATTTTTCAGTGGAAGCACGCGTATATTTAGAAATAAATGATAAAGTGTAATTAGACACGCATAAAAAAATGAGTTCCAGACGATTAAATTAATACGGATATAGAAATAGAGTTTCAGGTAGTTAATATAAATGCGTACAAAGATATAACCATTTTGATAAGAGAAATGATTAAAATTGCGTGAATCGCATGTAAACATGAAAATTTAAAGTCGAGTTGCATCAGTTGTTTATGGAAAAGCAAGTAATCTATCAAAATACAGCATGTTGATAACGAAAGACAGCTGCGGGCAGGTTGTGATTATGGGGAATCGTGGAGCATTACATCAGAAACTGCTCTAAATGAAATTATTTGATTGGTCAGAAACAAGCGACGAGTTCTAGACCATACCCACGGATGGAGTGGGAATTCGAGAATATATTAGCAAGCACCTTGATAAGAAAGTCAGTTTTGAACTCAACGAAGGCCGAAGTGCGTTGCCATTAAAACAAAGTAATACGTAATAATTATAAAAGTGAAATGAAATGAGTGCGAATATGAAGATTATAATTGCCGTTTAAACGTAAGTACGCTTTTAATGAATTTATTGTAAACTAAGACATAAAAATAATAGGGCTTCGAGGTCTGAGGGAAATAGACTATGATTCTGATGTTAAGGGAAAAATACAGTAATACAATTTAGATGTCCAGGTGAAAAGAAGAATAATACAATTTTGAAGTACAGGGGTGAAACAAATTACAATTTTAAGTCTGGGGCAAGAATGATAAAAGTCTAAGTTTGAAGAATTGAAATAAATTGGGGTGTATAATTTAACAATGGTGGTCCATAGCGTAATGGCAATAATTTGAATGGAATCCAGAATTGGGGAAGATCATTTTTATTGGAAGCGTCGATGTGAAAAAGATAAAACCAGGTCAGATTTTTAGTTATAAGACATTTGTTTTTCTATATAAATTTTTATTTTATTTTTAATATTGAATTTGCTAAATATGATATGCTTGTGAAAAGTCAACAAAAGAGGTTGCATACGTATAGAATGAGTAATATGATAACAGGTTTAGAATATTCTACACTTTGTTGGTAAAGATAATAAGTTTTCTTTGGTGACTTTGGGTTTTTGAGTACATAGTAGATGGTTGTTAATAAATGAAATTTATAAGGTTAACTAATTGAAAATGTATTACAAATAATTTCAAAAGCTGTACATAACATATTGGTTTCATTATATAAAATCGAAATTTACTGAATTTTATAATTCCAAATAAATGCTAGCCGAGGTCATAAGATTTAAATAGTACAAAGGCGGAGCCACAAGTTGAATAGGAAATTGATAACCCGCAAGGCGGTAACGTATCGAATTTTGCCATTGGTAGATAAAGTTGTTTGAAGATAAAGTCCAGTTGATAGCAACATTAAGAAAGACAGCCGGAGGAGGAGATAATTACAATTTATAGTGAATATTAAAATGGTGGTCCAATAATTTAGAGTACGTAGAAAATTAATAAGGCGCACAACGAAGGGGATCAAGAATTCCAGTTCATAGTAATAAAAATAACAGCCCAAAGTAGGGGCATGAAGGAAATTACGCGAATAGGATAGCAATATATATATATATATATATATATATATATATATATATATATTGACGTAATAAGGGGATCACGAGAGGTCATTGAAACCCAAATTTTACTAATAAAGCTTTCTTATTTCGGAGAACCCATAATGCGAGGATTTTTAACCTTTGCTAACCAAAGCAAATTAACAGAATAGATTCCAAATATTTAACACAATGTTTTTTATAGGATGTATGAATAAGTAATCATTTCAATTTGAAAGGTTGTCGAACTTGTTAATGAACATTCGTATGATCGTGAATACAATAAGAAATACCCGATTTAATCAGAAAATGTACTATGCAGAAACTGTACGTAACGAACCCCTTAAATTATGCTTATATTTATATTAATGACATAACACCTAAATTATGCAGCACAGCATATGTTTAACAATGATATAGCAAATGCGTTTGCCTAAACGCAGCATAGGATATTGCGCCACGCCACGTCGTATCTGTTTTATACATGTTGCAGCTGGATCGCTTTTATAACGTCCTTTTTAAATCGCTTAATAATCTAAACGACTGCAATATCATTATCATCACTTTCACATTCTTCATCAGACTTCCCCGAGTTAATACTAATATTATTTAATATTATTTAGAATACGTTCCGTTTCTAGGTATTTTTCCACAGTTTTGTTAACATGTATACATGCGGCATTCCACTCTAATGCCGTAATAGTGTTGAACTTCTCTATTGTTGACTGCTTAACGTCCCTTAATTTGAATGTTATATTTCTCAACGCAACCCAATTTACAACAGCTGCCCATATTTTTTCAATAGGGTTTAGTTCTAGATGGTACGAAGGTAACATGAACACAGAATGATCGTGGTCATGCAACAACACGTCCAAAGCATATGTTTTAAAGTGTGGTTTGTGCAGCTTAATAATTTCATAAAGTTTTTTTGGTGGTTAAGATATACAATTCGTTTGTAACGCATATATTGCGATGCCATCGATAGGCTACGTTTATTAGCCGCTTTTTTCACATGAAAACATCAAATTAATCATCATCATTAGGTCTTCAGTCTTGGAACTGGTTAGACGCGTACCCGCATTGTTTCCTATTCTTAGATAATGTACTCATTTTCCTGAAACTTCCACAGTCTGCATCTTTCACTATCTGCTTGCATGGTCTGATCTAGGTCTACCCCTATCTTTTTTCAATCTCAGCTTGTAATATATCCGGCACTATTCCCCAAAAATGCCTTAGAACGTATCCAGCCCTTCTATTTCTCTTATATTTTTTTTGTTTTCCATATATGCTTTTTCCTCGTTTCTATGTTTGTTGTCTTTGAACATAGCTGCTGCTCTTTCGTGTTAGATGTGGTTGGTTCCCCTTCTATTCTTTTACAAATATATACCCTATTTCCCCGATATTCAGTGGTATGTGAAGGGAGACGGCTCCGTGGCGTAGTGGAATGTGTGTGACTACTACGCCCAAGGTCCCGGGTTCGAATCCCGACACGGTCCGCTTGAAAAATGTTAGGCGAGCATTTTTCACAAAAATACACCATCGTTCGGAAGAGAGGTATAATGGAGGTCCCGTGTGTGAGTGTTGTCACGCACGTTAAAGATCCCTACCTTGTCTGGAACGGCAAGGGTTCGGCAAAATTCTAAATTTCCAGGCAACAAAAAACTCGCTTCCTAGCCAATGTAGTACCTACGGGTGAAGCATTGGAAAATTACGTGTAAGGTATGTGAAGGGGGTTAAGCAGCCTGTGGCTACCAAGATCCCCCAACACGTAGACATTTGCCGAATTAATAGTTTTCCAGTACATGCTTTCGAACAAGTAACATTAGACCAAATTAAAATTAAACCAAATAACTGTGTTGAAGTAACATACTTAAAGTCCATGCCCTTTCGCAACGTCGATATCCCCCCTCAAATTCCATCCCAGATTGCTTAATTTTCCCAAATATCCGATTCAAAGTTGACGTATTTTATCAACAATATAAAAATTATGAATTACTCGTCTGACGGTTCCCTATCACCTTCAATGATATGTGCTTTTAGAGATTGCCGTTGCCTTATCTTCGGCGATGTCGAAGAAGAAGCGTACTCCCTTTGTTTAGTTTCCTTCATAATGCGGTTATAAGTGTTTTTGAATATTTTAGTTGCCGCTAATACCTGTTCCCTAAAACAATAGTAGGTTCTCTGTTACATTACTCTTGTTTTATGAATTACATCACATTCAACACCATTTCTTTGGCTTGCGAATGTAGGATCTGTTATCTTGCTCTGTGATATTGCATGTTATCTAAAAATACAGGCATTTACAAAGCGCGGATAAAGTTAACCTAAAGTAATCACCTTGTTGAAAGTTAAAATAATTGTTTGCAACAATATAATCAACAATACAAACGCAATATCAAACACTTAATCAATAATTTATAATTCTTAGTTCTGTAAAGAACTGCTTTTATAGAAAAATACAGGATATAAACAAACACGCAAATAGCATATGTCAGAATGACAATTGTCAACATTCAGCATCCAATAAAGTCTGTGTTTGGCAGTACAATAGGCGGAATGAGCACACGAATTATGTAGTGCAGTATATTTTTAAAACTATAAATCTTTGCATCGTGAAAATTCTCCTGTTTCAACATCGAATTGAATGCGGCCATTACTCTTACAAATTATACTACGCCAATGATATCAAATGACAATCAACATTCACCCCTTGTAAGCCGTATTGGACTATTTCGATGTAAATTTGTTCTACTGCGCATTGATGATGATGTACTCTTTTTAAAAAAATTAAGGGCTACTGGGGTCTGCTGTGGAAAATCTGAACACTAGCATTCGAGTTATGGCCCGAAAGACTGGGTCTAACTCAGTCTAGTATGTCCAATTAAAACTCTGGATCAGATTTTCTTCGACGGTTAAATTTTTGTTTAGGGAAGATTAGTGGTGAAGATCATTTTTTATAATGTAGTGTAAATCCGCTTTTCATAATAATGGATTAGTTAACCGTCATAATGTCCAATATTTTGATATAAAAATCTACGTGTTTCTCACAGTTCATTTACATTCCAATGCTCCACCTGTAGGTACTACATTGACCAGGAGGCGAGATTTTTGTTGCCTGGCCGTTCCAGGCAAGGTAGGGATCTTTAACGTGCGTGACAACACTCACACACGGGACCTCCATTTAACCTCTCATCCGAACGAGGGCGTAATTTTTGTGTAAAATGCTCACCTGCCATTTTTCAAGCAGTCGGCCGTGTCGGGATACGTGTTTCTCACAACAGATCGCCGGTATAGGTGGAGTATTAATTAATGTTTATGGATAAATTATAGGCATACAGATATTAACCCGTATTTTTTTGATGGTCCTTTAAATAGACATAAATTTTTGCGATTTTTAAAACGAGATTTCTAGGAACTGTTGGGAGACGGTCCATGTAGATGCAGTTACGTGCTGCTCCTGCACATTCTGCACTTGATGTAAGAAATTATTTGAATAGAAGGTTTTCCAACAAATGGATAGGGAGAGGGGGACCAGATGATTGATTGACCATCTCGATCCCCGGAGTTGACTCCTATGGATTTCTTTTTATGGGTCCAAGTGAATAACATAGTTTACAATAACCCCCTTACAACAGTAAAAAACATAAAACAAAGATTTATAGAGGTATTTCAAATATGTTACGCAATATAGAGTTTTTTGAAAAAGGGTCGGGCTCTGCATTCAAGAAGATGGTCATCATTTTGAACAGTTATTATAATTTTAACTTTAAGTAGTTCTATTATTTTGTAATTAAAGTTGCACAGTTAATTTTTGGTACGTTGTTTTTAGTCTCCTCTTGAATTTCACACTACGGAGGAAGATAATAAAAAATTTCAAAAATGCAAATAATTCAAAAATAAAAGATTTAGTTGTGGTACACTTTTATAATTTTTAAAAGTTAATCAAGTTTACTACATGATGGAGTTATAAAATACTAGGTTCCCATTTAACATAAGCATGATATTGGCGTTTAAAGGTGTCATTAATTAACAAAATACCCCATTTTGAACGTTTCGTAGAATTTTCGATCATTATAAATACATCGGTACTTTCTATTATTGGCGTAATACATATAGTTAAAATTTGATTTGGCTACATTCATATGTTTTGGAGTTAACTTTTCTTTTCCAATTTTCGAAAAATCAAAATTCTCGAGAACTACAATATTTAGGTATTGGACATTTGTAAGAAAGTGTATCTCATTTTAAACACACAATCCAAAAATTCAATAAAATACATAGTATTTCATAATACAAGCATAATTTATACGCCACACTTTTTTGAGACACCCTGTATATTTCAAAATAAATTTAAAATGTATTAATGTAGTAATAACTCGCACATTGATGCTAAGACAAAAATTTTAAATTTTTTTACCGTTTAGCTATAATGGACCATCGTAGCAACCGAGACTCGCCCTATATAATGAATAGGTAATATTTTTTAGACATTCAGGAATCGTTAGGACAATAATAGAAAACAGACCAGTAGATACAGTGTGTAGAGAAAAGTAAATGCTCACATACATAAATTAGTTTGAGAAATACCTAGATTAAGGTAAGTTGTAAAGTACAAGGAGTTTGTAACTAAGAGATAGAGAGAAAAGTTTAATATTTTGGTGTACTCGATGTTAGACGTTTATTGGTATTTGTTAATTTAAATTGTTTACAGTTTTTTATTTTCGATGGCTGTTATTGCATATTTTGGGCGCCATAAATGAGTAAAATTTTTTAAACAACTTGATATTTCAATGTGCTGGTTCTTGGTTGAGCTTGACGCTGGCACCAACCAAAATAAATTGTTTATATCTTGTGTTTCGTATTAATTAAAACTCAAACTATATAGTGGAATAAAATTGTGCAGTGCGCTTGCGCCTCTTATAGTGAAACGCGTACGAAAGTGGTTTTGTTAAGTTTATCGACGACTTTTCATTCGACGTAGTACCGGCACGGTTGTGTCGGGGCAACCTATACAAACAATAAAGTATAGTGCTTTGTAACAGTACATTTAACCGACTCCCCCGGGGGCATTGCAGCAACATCGAAGAGAATTACACACCAAGGACAATATTGGTGAGTGAATTTATGCATTTCTGTTTGTCTTTATATGCATACAAATTTTCGTATTTAAAACTCGCGTTTTGTTATACTTTTGCATTACAGTCCACTAAAATTAATAAGACGCGCCAGCACATTATTCATAGTTAATTAATTACATTTTTGACCTTCGAGCCTGATAGAACTATTTATGGTTAATAAATTAATTCGTTTCGTTATAGCTTGTATGTATGTAAAACTTCGATTAGCAAATATTCACATCAAATTTGTATTTATTTATATAAAACAATTCGATACGCAAGTTGTCTATTAATTATAGATCATTATTTTGATTATATATATTACGATTTATCAATAATTTGTAAGAGAGCATTATTAATCATTTAACAGATATAGTTAAATCGTTCGTATAGAAAACCTGTTGCAAATGTTAGCGAAAACTTCAACGTTGTTCTATTGTAAAATTTCATTTACCTATCGGTGGTCATTTCCTTTGACTTATGTACAGCTGGAAACAACCTGTTTTATCGTTATACGTACCTGCATTCTTAAGGGTTTATATAACCACCAAAGTAAGGGTAGCCATATTCGTTTAAAATAAGCTTTCTAAAATGCATTTGGAAGTTTTAAATTTATTTAGATATTCAACTATTCATTTCGCATTTTTTACACTACAAATTGGGTAATGACTTTATTGGAACATTTTCGGTGATTGAATTTATACAATAAGTTTATTGTCTGTAACTTTATTAAAACCTATGCTACTAGGATTCATGAAATTTTCGAACTTTCTGAGAAGGCACAATACAATGATTCTGTACATAAATTATTTAAGTTGAAATGTCGAATGGTTGAATCTATTTACAAGGATTTTACTGAAAGGTTTGTTAGTGTATTCGTAAACACAGAACCGGAATTGCAACCGGCTTTAGAAAATTTGTGTCGAATCGTAGATGATGAATATTTATTCCATCCTTTTGATAGAGCAAGAGATATTTTCTGCTGAAGCGAAAACTCCGCCTGCGAGTCACACAATTCGACAAGACAATATTTTTACACCTACGGTAAAATTACCAAAAATTACTCTACCACGTTTTGATAATGACCCTAAAAACTTTAAGACCTTCAAGGATAGTTTTGATGTTTTGATAGATAAACAACCGTATTTAACGGACATCGAAAAACATTCCTACCTTCTTTCAAGCTTGTCCGGTAAATCATTGACATTGTTGCGTTCTATTCCTCTCTGTCATGAAAATTACAAATTAGCATATGACACTTTATGTTCTAGATATAATAATAAACGTCTTTTGGCTAATCACCATTGGGGTTTAATAAAAAATTACCCGCCTATGTATGCGGAAAACGTAAAACAACTTCGAAATTTAATTGATTGTTTCACAGAAAACATAGATTTTGGAATCGCTACAATTTGATGTTGAGAGTTGGGATTTTGTTCTTGTAGATCTTTTATCATATAAACTCGATGAGGAAACTCGTAAACGATCCGAATTGCATTTCAATTCTACTGATGGTTCTACATTCATATGTGTCAAAGACTTTTTGTCAAAACAATGTGTAGCCTTAGAGAATCTTGTCTCAAGCAAACAGCCGAAAGTGCCTAAAGGTACTATTAATAAAGAAGGTCTCACTCGTTCAAATTCTGACTTGAAGCCTAAGACATTCTTAGCTGAGACTAACACTTCTCCTAAGAACAATTCGTTGTCCTGCATTCTTTGCAAGGGAAATCATGTGTTGTATTCGTGCAAGCAATTTCTTATATTGTCTCCAAACAAGCGTCACGAGCAAGCCAAACATCTTCGGTTATGTTTGAACTGTCTTCGACCAAATCATAACATGTCGTCTTGTCTGTCAAAATTTTCGTGCAAAACTTGCAATAAAAATCATCATATATTGTTACATTTTATGCAGTCGATTGCTACGTCACTACCTTCTTCAACTCCAATTCGTGAAGAAAATTTGCAAACCAGTTGGTCTAATAATGCTAGTTGTACTACAACAGTTTGGTCTGAGGCGACAATTAGTCTAGCTCTGCTACCCACGGTTCGTTTGGAAATTTTCGACAAGAGAAATCAACCTCAAATTATTTGTGCTCTAGTAGACACTGGGAGTCAAATTTCATTTATTACGGAGTCTTGTCGTAAGTCTATTGGTATATCGTCTCGTCCTTCTTCGATTCCTATTTCTGGTTTGGGCCAGACTTCACACCAAACTTTAGGTGTGATATCTGGAACAATTCGTCCCATCCAGAAATATGATTCAGTCCCCACGGACAACAATTTGAAAATAAACTTAATGGTTTTGCCGTCTATTTGCGGTAATCTTCCAAACAAATATATTCGATCGTATTGGTCTCATTTGGAAAACATAAAACTCGCAGATGAAAACTGGAGACATCTTTCTCCAGTA
This sequence comes from Platerodrilus igneus, assembly GCA_036346225.1. NCBI lineage: Eukaryota > Metazoa > Arthropoda > Insecta > Coleoptera > Lycidae > Platerodrilus > Platerodrilus igneus. The sequence goes on along the minus strand of JARFIW010000507.1, from coordinate 6,757,436 downwards.
CAAATGTTATTGGGCTCTGATGTTGCCAGTCGTATTTTGCTCGATGGGAAAATTGATGACAAAGAAATTTCGCCTGTTGCTGTCAACACCATATTCGGTTACATGATATTTGGTACTGTCGATCCCATCTCAACCAATCGTATTCGTTCGCTTTTCGTATCTGTCGATCCTTGTATGAATATTAATCTTAAACATTTTTGGGAGCTTGACGACATTCCTTCGAAGAGTTTGTTGTCCCCATAAGATGACCTTGCTCAACAATCTTTTGATAACTCGTTGTATCGGTTACCCAATGGTAGGTTCGGCGTGAGCCTCCCATTTAGAGAAACAGTTCGTGAGTTTCCGGACTCGAAATCTATTGCCATTAAACGTCTATTGTCACTAGAGCGTCGTCTCGAAACTAATCCAGACTTGCGAAATTTGTATGTAGATTTCATGCGCGATTACGAAGCATTTGGTCACATGTCACTTTTGTCAACGCCTCCAGCTGACAATAATGCGTATTTTATTCCACACCATGCAGTGTTCAAACTAGAAAATAATAAACCTAAATTGAGAATTATGTTTGATGCTTCGGCTAAGAGCTTCGAATTGCATTGAATGATACCTTACTCACTGGACCTAAGCTCCAGAATGATATTGTAAAAATACTTTTGGCATTTCGTATTCCCAAGTTCGTTTTTGTCTGTGACATAAAACAAATGTACAGGCAGATATTGATATCACAAACGGATCGTTCTTATCAATTGATAGAATGACGATGGAATCCTTCAGAACCAATTTCAACCTATCAGTTGCACACATTTATATATGGAGTTTTATCCACTCCATTTCTTGCCATTCGCACTATCTTAAAAGTAGCGAACTAGGAGAAAGTAGCTACCCATTAGCTGCTCATGCTTTAAGAAATAATTTGTATGTTGATGATGTATTGACTGGGTCGTCCACGCTCCAGGCAACTCATGAACTCATTGGACTACTACGAGCTGGCCGCTTCGAACTACGCAAATGGGCTAGCAACAGTCCACTACTGTTAGAAGATATTCCTACTGAGTATCAACAAGTAAAACCAAGTCTAGTCGCAAATGATCTTAAGCTTACCGTAAAAGTGCTTGGTGTTCAGTGGCACTCGATACATGATAATTTTGCATTTGAAATGCAGCTTTTAGAAAATCGTCTTTCCAAACGGATTTTACTTTCGACAGTTGCTAGGATTTACGATCATCTAGGATTTATTACACCAGTTACCTTTTCACTCAAACAATTCATTCAACAATTTTGGGCGTTGAGGTTGGATTGGGATGATCCTCCTCCTGAATCTATTTTCATATTTTGGAAAAAATTTGTTGCTGAATTTTCATTATTGATTCAATCCAACTTCCTCGCTATATCTCTATTGATGAAGGTGTAGTATACAGCTACATGGTTTTTGTGATGCGTCCGAGAAAGGATATTCGGCTATTGTATATTTTCGTTTAGTATTTCCGTCAGGAAAAATATCTGTTCACTTTGTTATGGCTAGATCAAAGGTCGCCCCTTTGAAATATCTGTCTATGCCCAAGCTAGAACTATGTGCTACCGTACTTTTGTCTAAATTAGTACATTTTGTTAAAACTACATATTCAAATGTAGTCTTTGAAAAAATCTGTTGTTACACTGATTCTTCTTGTTAAGGCGAATTTCTTGTTATGATGTAAACCCGCCTTTAGTTATTGTTAAGTCGTATTTCTTTATGATGTAAACCCGCCTTTAGTTATAGTGAACGAGGGGTTTGCATCCCTTCCTTAACCTGTTGGGACAGTAGTCGTCAGGCACTCGTATGATAAGCTGCGCGCTCTTAATATTGATGCACCCTAGCGTGCTTTATCGATATGTAACACAAGATTCATGTAATCCGCGATTCCTTATTATACGTTATATATTTGTTTTTGTGTGCTACAATGTTAGTTATTTTACCCGTAAATAAAGACATAAAATTAGCCGCACATTTCTTTATTTTGGAAGTGATATCCTACCAGTGCGATACCAAGCAAACCTCTTGTACTTGGTCCACTACAAGAAGGGTCTTCAACCAAGGCTGAAGAACCGCATCAGAGGCCTAAGGAGCCCCCTCGCCCCACTTCTGTCGCTTTGACTTGGATTAAGTCACCTGCCTATCGTTTAAAAATGTTTGTGGCTAACCGTGTTAGTTACATCCAACAACGTATTTCTCCCGAACAGTGGAGTTACATTAGTTCTTCAAACAACCCTTCTGATTGTGCTACCAGAGGTTTATTTCCTTCGGTATTGCTCGCGCATCCGCTATGGTGGGCAAGTCCTGAATTTTTGTCGTTGTCTGAAAAAAATTGGCCTTTGCCAAAATTGTTCGTACCCTCTCTGGAAGCATCTTCCGAGGAGAAACGCATTACTTTTATTGTTAATCTAGAATCAACTTGGCTGGAAGACTTATCAAACAAATTTTCGTCGTTACACAAATTTCAACGTATAGTCGCATATTGTCTGAAAATCTTTAAAGTTAGAAAAGATACCATCAATTCGCTATTTTTATCGTCGGTGCAGCTTCACACTGCTCTTATGGTTATTGTTAAGGTGGTTCAATTTAGTTCACTTAATGTTGAAATCGAAGCCGTTCGTCAAGGTGAGCCATTACCTAAACATCTGCAACGTCTAGGCTTATTTCTTGATTTGAATGACATTTTAAGAGTAGGCGGGAGACTGGATTCATTCCAGTCTTCCAGATTCCGCAAAACATCCTGTGGTATTACCCAATAAACATCGTATAACAGATTTGTTGATTAAACAAGTTCACACATCAAAATTTTCATTCGGGAGTAAACTCAACGATGTACTTGCTTCAAGAACGATTTTGGATCATCTCATCTCTTCGCGTAGTTCGTAGAATACTATCTAAATGTTACCATTGCTATCGCCTTCGCCCTATTCCTGTCAGTCCAGTTATGGGTGAATTGCCTTCATTTCGTGTTTCTTAAGCCAAGGCTTTTAGTTCCGTCAGTATCGATTTTGCCGGCCCTTTTACGATTAACATGCATCGTGCAAGAGGCACCAAGACTTGCAAGGCATATCTTTGCGTGATTGTTTGTTTCGCCATTAAGGCTCTTCATTTGGAAGTCGTATCAGACTTATCGACTGATGCCTTTATCGCTTGCCTTCGTCGTTTTATTGCTCGTCGTGTTCGGTGTCAACACATTTTCAGCGACTGCGGCACAAATTTCGTCGGCGCTAGTCGCCAACTTTTAAAGGATTTCCGACACTGTGCAGAATCGTTAGCCATTTCGTGACATTTTAACTCCCGTCTACTCCTCACTTTGGAGGTATTTCGGAAAGCGCCGTTAAATCGGTGAAAACTCATTTCGTGTCGTTGGAAATCAAGTGCTCACGTACGGGGAGTTTCATACTTTAATCACACAGATTGAAGCATTGTTGAATTGAAGACTCTTGTGCAGCGTGAGTTCGGATCCCAATGATCTTTCGGCACTGACACTAGGTCACTTTTTAACTTTAAAACCCTTGACAGAACCTCCGGACCCAGACTTGTCTCATTTGAAAATTTCTAGGTTGTCTCGTTAGGAGTTGATTCAAGCCATGCATCAAGGTTTTTGAGTTCGATGGCATAATGATTATTTACACCAATTGTGTGGTCGGTGGTACAAGTCCAAGAGATTCGATGGCGTTGACATTGGTACTTTGGTGTTTATCAAAGAAGAGGGTGTTCCTCCTTTAAATTGAAGACTCGCCAAAATTATAGAGCTTCATCTTGAAAGCGATGGGGTACCTCGTATAGCCACCGTTAAAACTTCACGAGGCAATTTGAAAAGACCAATGGTCAAACTAGACCCATTGCCGTCTCATTAATAAATATTAATTATTTTAGTGTTCTTTATTATAGTTTCGTAAGCATTATTATATTCATTTAGTTCTACATACATACAAGATTCGGTCAAAATTAAAATTTTCGTGTTAAGTTTAAGAGACAAAAAATTGCCCAAAGCTATTTTTGGTGGGCAGAATGTTTCGTATTAATTAAAACTCAAACTATAGAGTGGAATACAATTGTGCAGTGCGCTTGCGCCTCGTATAGTGAAACGCGTACGAAAGTGGTTTTGTCATGTTTATCGACGACTCTTCATTCGACCTAGTACCGGAACGGTTCTGTCGGTGCAACCTATACAAACAGTAAAGTATAGTGGGTTGTAATAGTGCATTCAATCGACTCCCCGGGGGCATTGCAGCAACATCGAAGAGGACCACACACCAAGGACAATATTGGTGAGTGACTTTATGCATTTCTGTTTGTCTTTACATGCATACAAATTTTCGTATTTAAAGCGCGCGTTTTGTTATACTTTCGCAATACAGTCCACTAAAATTAATAAGACGCGCCAGCACATTATTCATAGTTAATTAATTACATCTTGATTATTTTCGATATTAGATATTTGTACCTTTTGGGTGCATTATAGGCATTTTGAACGTAATGAATAACCAGAAAGAAACTTTGGAACATTAATATTTCAATTTGTTCGGTGCGGTACGTGACCAACTTATTTTCTACTTTTCTGTTCTTAATGTGTTGGAGGAACGGCATACATCAGCTAATTTTAAAATGTTCGTTTTATGTTATGGTTCTGAATCCATGCATTTGAAAAACTGTGATTATGCAACTACGACTAAAAAATGATGAAAGTCTAAAAGGCAAATGGCGAACTAAAATTTATATGAATTTTGACGTTTCTGCAAGAATTTGTATTAGAAAAATTCAATAGTACAAGAAAATATAGTGGAGAGATAGCGGCAAAACTGTAACAAAGAAGAACTCTATAGCCAGAAGGCTTAAGTTTATTTAGTTTCTTTGTATTTGCGAGTATATGAATTACTGGAAGTCTTCTTTATTCAAACTACCGGTTTACCGTTATAGGACGATTTTATTCAAAACGGGGAATCAAGAAGAATTTCAGTAATTTTATTTAATCTTCTCGTAAATACAGTTCTGCAACTTTGCCATAAGCACCTCTTTAATCTTGCATACAATGTTTTACTTAAATAGCTTTTTATTTTCATGGCGAATTGGTATTTTATTACCAATTAGTATGCACTGCAATGCATAAAACATCGATTATCTGTTATTTATAAAAAAATGTTTATTACATTTCTTGTCGTTTCTCAGTAGGCGTTAAGCTTCTTGTTACTTATAAATTACGGAAGTAATTATCATTTGTGTACATCGCAGATATGTTTCTTTCGTAATACGTAATTAGTACACCCGCTGACCTACAACAGGTTTTATGTGCATTTGTTTAAATAAAGTCACATCCTAGCCGTAGTCGTATCATATAAGAAGTAGGATTGTAATAAGGATATCCACTAGCACGCCAAGGGGAAATGATTTCTTACTGTTATGTCTCGCCTTTTTTTGAACTTGTTATTTTATCTGTATACGATTTACTTTTTGTTGACATTCAATTTGTTAACGTTAATGATTTTTGTAGTAACGCTAACATTAGTGATGGTCTTTGATTTCGCTTACTGAAGGTTACACATTATTTAAGTTCTATTAGTACATTTTATTGCATTCATTCTATTTTATATTTTACACACCGTTTTTTTTCTTTTAGGTCCTACTTTTTGGTTTTAGAAACACCACATCCTGTAGGCTATTGTGTTCACCTTAATACATTTCACACCCGGTCCACAATGTCTTGTTTATGTCTATACAGGTGCTTTATCGTTGGTTGCTATAGTTCCTGACTTCCAGTCAGCAGTTGCGTGTTTTTAGCAGAAACGTGAATGTTTATTGTAGTTTCGGATCCACCAATACAGTCTGCAGTTGGTGTCGGTGCTTCCGTGGAAGTTTTTAATTTTTCAGTAGGTCTACCTTAACTGTCGTATGCTTCGTTTCGCATGGAGCCTAATAATACTGAGCTGGGGGTCCACTTAATGTGCACAATTCTGCAGCTCTGTACATGTGTGTTCGTGAATAGGCGTCTTGCTGTGAGTCTTGAAGTTTTTATCTAGTCACTTATATACTGATGGCTAACGTTATTGGCGATGCCTAAGGCAGGTTCTGATTTGGAAGAATGTTACAGTTACCCCGCCTTGCGAGTTCATTAGCTTTTCTTCTTTAATTCGATCCCATAATGTCCTGATAAACATGCAGCTTCATTTTGTTTCGCATTGCCATTTTCTGCAGTACATTGTGCTTTATAAGTGCACCGAGTGCCTCCTAGCCATCATATCAAAATGAGGATTTGCTTTTTTTTTGCCTCTTTTCACATGCACACGTAGCAGAGCGTGTACCTCTTGTACCTACTGAAATACAGAAGAGTGAATGTCCAATGGAAAGATCGGTCTTTCCATTGGTTTTTCTGCACAGACTCCTGAACCGGCGCTAACTAGGTTTTTGAAGTTTTTGTTTCATTTCAGGTTGTCAGTGGAGATATTTAGTAGATTCGGTTTAATACACTTAAGGTACCGACTAATCAAATAAATTATTTCTTAATTTTAATTACTATTTAGTCATTTACAATCTAGTCCAATTAGGAGTAGAGTATTATTTAAAATGGATAATAAAGGGCTCATACTTTAATGAATGATTGTTTGAACTTTGCTCAATATGACAAGCAACATAAAGTCGTTTTGTTTGTTATTCGACTCAGCGGCATTCGCTCTCAATTGTTGGAAACGACAAGATGGGTTTTGTGACAAGCTGATCGAGCAATATGTGCATCGCTATTTTGTTTTATACTTTTAAATGGGAAGGTTCTAGAAGTTAATCACGTAAAAGTATGTAATAGGTTATTCTAATTTGATTTCAATTGCAACGCTCTTAATAATATTCTTAAGAAGATTACATAGCCACAAAGTCGTCGTCATGGATAAATATGGCGTCCTGCACAATGTCATTCCAGTTTATTAGTTTGTGGAAGGCGAAATTTAAATCTCTTCACGAAAAAGGAAAAATGGCACGATTTTTCAATTCCTTGGTAATTTGCAATTCCAAAAATTTCTGTAAAGAAGTTTGCTTGGTTGGTTGTTTCATTACGGATCATATGGCTCCGTTGTGCTATCTTGTGACTTTTCAACATTTGTTTAACCGTTCAAGGTAAGCGATTTGCTTTATTATGGTTCTGCAACCTGTTTGTATTGAAGATTGAAAAGGAAGTTAATGTCACATTTACACGGGCACGTTAAACTAAGAAATATTTGTTTAGGTTATGATTGCAATAAGCATTGCGACTTAAAGTGATAATGTTTACATTTTAAATAATATTCGTAACTTGAAACTCGTTTGTATTGCACATGCTATGCAAATTATTATTAAAGAGGAATACGTGAAACTTAGTATATTATCTAGAAAATTGATACTCCTGGTTACGATTTAGTATGGCAGTTAGAGCCATATTTTAATGGATTGTTTAACTTTGAAGTGACACTTAACATTCGTTACAAAATTTACAAACTGTAAATACTTTTAACCTAAAATTTAAAACACTAGTAGTTGTATCAGCATTGTTATGAGCCTAGATATACAGATCTGAATATTATAGGACGTTATTAAATGTTGTAAATATAAATAATTACTGTTTTTGTGTTAAATTAGTAGGTAAAATATACTCTACTAGAATTAAACCCGCTGCCACTTTTTGAAAGCTTTGGTTTTCTTGTGAATATTTGTTGTATATTTTATAATTGAAATTATTAGACAACAAAAATACAGATTTATTAAACGGACAACTTAAACTAAATTTACTGTTTTATTTTGGACAAATACATCCAAAATAAGGAAACTTAGATATAATTCTTTAACCGATATCCCTAAATAGGTGAGATATTAATGTTGACCTATTGGTAATTATAGTGTTTTCTATCAGGTTTGGTCAGTAATACCACTTGGTATTTGTATTAGTCAGAGTTTTAAAACGACAACCTCTTTTGTAGTCTTGTCTTACAATAGACTTTAAGTAGCTCCAACAGCGTGGTTTGATAACATATTTTTACTACAGGAAGTGATTTTACATGTTGTTCTTTCTCTTGCAATAGCAAGGCGGTAAGAACACGCCTCTTATGTTTTTTCTTTGCTATACTATATTATTTTATTACGGGCGTTACGTACTCTCTTTTAATAAGTGTTTACTCAACGAATGTGATATTTTTCCAAGTTCTCTCCTAGGGTACAGCCTGTTTTTTATGAGCCTACGACTTAGTTTTGTTGTGTTGTTTTAATTTTAGTTTCTTTAGAGTATTGTATACGACCATCTCTCATTGTACTGCCCAGGAAATAGACCCCTAGCTACGGCGGAAGACTAAGTTTCTTTTAACAACTTGTTTCAGGAAGGGAATCTTGTAACTAGCCACCCACCGCAAGGTGAAATTACACATTTTGTTTCAGCTCGTGAGTTTTTAAATGCAATTTGCTAGATTCGCTATTAGTCGAAGTTGGCTCTGGGCTGCTCGAGTCCCAAACATATCCCATAGACTTCTTTTAGCAGCTAAACTTTAGTACAAAATCAATAAGATTTAAGAAATTGGATGTAATACAAGAAGGAACGATTCTGATATTTTCAAGAGTTCCTCATTCAGTAATGCTGACCACTCGCAGTTTTCTTAAGAGATCAACTGGCAGGTCACGAACTGAACGTTAATTTCAGCACTCGACAAATATTAATTTGCAGATATTTATCGTATATATGAACTGACTGTGTGGTATTTTGATGCGATTCGCAGTTAGTTATCGAAAATACCACGATCTGCGAATTTGCCACACACATACTCAGATTCATGTCAGATGATTAATTGTTTAGTACGCTTATCGTGCGATGTTAAAAAGAATTAAAAACTTTTGTCTTGGACAGATTTCTACCCGACGTCTTAAACAAAGTAGCAACCCGCAATTTTTAAAAACATTCATTGAAATATGTCTGTTGCATCCTTCTCTAAGGAGGATTAAAGTTAAATGCTATTCAAATACGGAATTAAAACAAAAAGACTATGCAGTTTTAATAGAACATTACAAAAGTATTGATCAACTTCTGAAGACCCACGATCATGTCTTATTGTTCTACCCAGGAATACACCCCTAGCCATGTCGGAAGACTGCTTTTTCTTTAGCAACTTCTTTTAGGAAAGGGATTTCGCAGTTAGTCACATCGTCACTCCGAAGTGGAACCATTAAAAGTTATTACATGGTATCTCTACCACATAAAGCCTAATTGCCAGATATTTGGTTTTCATATCGTCCAACCTCATTTTCAATGAAAGCATGAGCACTAATCTCATTGTCCTTGGAATGCTAAGACAGACAAAAAATTTCATCTCTTATGCAGCTTTAGCATAGTAATTTTGTGCCTTTTGATCACCACACCAAGGCTGAATATTTTATAACCGCTACGATCACATGAGTATAACTAAGCAGACATACTACCCTTGTTCTTCCGCCGACGATCATTCAAGACATCCTCGGCAAACTTAGGACGAATGAATTGAAACTGCAAAAAGGAAATACTTTGTGTAGTTTTTTTACGTATCCTTTATGTCTACTTAAACCTACGTATAGTGCAACTAGAATGAGAAACTTCCCATTTATTTGAGTTAGCACAAAACTGCATAGTCTTTGCGCTTAGGCGATGAGATCATCGTGGCGCCAGCATAATATATTATTAATCAAAATAACTGAATCATGAAACTATACTAATTTGATTACAATGATGACGCATCTTTAACCTTTAAAAACTGACATAATGAATTTGACAACTTTGAATATGAACCATATATGATACAAAATAATTTTACCTTAGATCAAAATTTTAGTAATCTAAACATTATATTTTTAAAAGGAAATAACACAATCAATCGTATTGGTGGTTTTACTAATAAAGAAACTATTAAAACGAAATATGATTATAAGTATTTCTAATGAACGTGACAATTTTTAGCAATTCTGTTAATTCGTGTAACTCGTTTCTTTGTAAATACTCCAAAAATGGTGTTAAAAGTTTTTTATACAATTTTTTACGTAGATTAAAGAGGTACGCTTAAATATTTTATATTTATAACAATTTTGAAGTATAATGAAAACTTGCATATTTTTTACTTAATGGAAACCGCAGTTGACTGCCGTTTCACTTAAAAGTGAGTTTTACAGTTTTCATTACAAACATCAAAGAGCATCTGTCATAATTATTGCTCAAGCAGTAAATTGTGTTGTTAGTTTTTAAGTGCAGCAGTTCACACATTACTAAAGGGCTTAATTTGAAAATCACGAGGAATATCGCTCAACTTCGGCATAACAACCGTCACCGGTCTAACGAAATACGCAAGAAACGTTCACTAGGCGTCATCAAGGCTGTTTTAGCCTGAACGTTTGTTGCTACATTTTTGGTAGTAAATTTCGATACTATATTTTTAAAACTAGTCCTACAGCTGCTCGCTACATTGAAATTCTGGATACCAACTTGCACGAATTACTGGAGGATATGCCTCTGGAAAATAAATATTAAGTGTGGTTCCAACAAGATGACGCTCCCCCATATAACGCCAAATTTACTTGCAATTATTTGAATGGAGGATATTCCAACAAATAGATGGATACGTTTGAACCTGCTCAATGGCCACCTGTGGATCACCCGACTTGTTGATATCGAACTACTTCTTATAGGATTTTATAAAAGAGCAGATATAGAAAATTAGGCAACAATGCCATTTAAGAGTTACGAAATTTAATTTATACCGCATTTTGTTAAATTAAAGCTGTTCATTTGTTAAATTCCATTAATTCTTTAAGAAAACTATGCGAACTTTGAGGGCGAACGTAGGACAGTTTGAACAATATCTTTGACCTGTAAACAGATACAATTATTTTAGTGTTCTATCGTTACATAATAATACAAGTATAGATCAGTTACAGCTAAACAATGCAATATATTTTAAGATGTAAGTTTTAATTTTTGTAATATATGCAGTCATGATATTGTATTTTTCATGTTTCTAAATATTATTTTTTTTAAAAGGACGGTAGTTTTACTTACAAAATTAAGTTGAAAATTAAGTTTAGAAAGTTATCTAGAAACGGTGAAATGTAATCATACGAGCAAGTAGTGTAGAAGGGAAGTTGAAAAAAAGACTTAAAAATGAGAATGGGGACCTCCCCGCAAGAGAAATTGCGGTGTGCGACTTAATTAATTTAACTTCGCTTGCAAGGGCAAAGTATGTTTCAATCACGGGTTCGTGGAGTTAACGTCGTGACGCCTGGTTAAAAGAGGTAGACACTTATAGAGTTCACCCCTTGTATAATTTGGATTTTGTGTTGTGTTGTATTAAGGGAGCTGTGTTAGCTGAAAAGAAAGAAAATAGAAATTTTGATGGTTTGTGGTCATCCTTGAGTTTAAAGATATATTGGGGTTTAAACAGTGAGCAAGCGATGAGCTTTTATGTTTATAATTATGTAAGTGTGGATTTTACATGTAGACAGGTTTGTATTTATGTAATAGAAAATTAATCGAACGTGAAAGTAATAATCTTGTTGAACAATGAATTAGCGATGGGAACTGGTGTTAGGTAAATTTAAGCATATCGTGAAGCGAAGTTTGGAACATTTTAAAATATTAAGAATTATGTGTGTGTCGGTTTTAAATGTAAGCCTTAGTGGTGGAATTTAGTGTTAGATAAAGACTGAAAATTTATTATTTTGAATGGATAATTGAATAATAAACGGAAAAGTTGGTATTTAACCGTTTTTTATGTATTATTATTAGGAGCATTTCCAGTAATGGGATTTATAATGTCATATTTCAATATCGGAAACAGGAACAATGGTTTGATAGTAGTTTTGATTGATTTAATGTTTTTCTTTAGCATTTCTTTTTGGAATATTTGTCCAGTTTGATGTAGGAAATTAGGTTTTTTTTCGGGAAAGTATTTTGGTTATACTGCATTTATGTAATCTTAATAGAAGCTAAATTGAGGTTGATTTTTATTTGAATTTGTTTATGAACTAGGGAATTACGTACACGGTGTGAGGCGCAGTGTTGAGCTGCCATAGTGTCCGGATTTTCGGCATTTTGTTTCAATTGACACTGTAGCAATGAGCAAGTGGGGAGGTCGGCAATTTTGTGTTTTTTGCCTATATCCAGTAATCTGTGAGGTATTTTTGAGGTTTGAAAAACGATCTGAGACGACCTTATTGTTGTGCAGCTTTCGTCCCATTTGGCCGGGATCGTGTCTCTTGCAGTTTCCGGAATCCCCATGTGCTGCATCTTGGATTGCGCACCCATTTTACGTGATAGTATATAACAAAGAAACATTTATACATTGAAATAATCATAATAAATACAATAAATACAAGAAGTAAAGTGATGCACCAAAGTAATTAATGGTAAACTTCCATGGTAATAATGGTGATCAAAAATCTGCTAGATTATCATGCAAGTTATAGGAATTAATAGAATTGTTAAAATTATCGATATTTGTCTGTAATTTAGGAAATGGCTCTTTTCTGTTTTTGCCATTGAATTGATCTCAAAAAAGTTGCTTATACTCGCAAACACTTTTTTTGTATCTTTAATAATAACAGTTACCCATTAACTGCATCTAATTTCGGACACTGTACTTTTACGGCATCCGTTTTTGTTTGATTATCACTACTTGAGCGATTACTCGAAATCGAATCATACAAGTTTAGTATTTTATCATGTGGGATTCCGGAAATCGTGTTTGTTCTTCAGAAATCATATCAACCAAAATCGTAATGTAAATTGAAACATTGTAGTATTATTTGTGGTCGGATTATGGTTAGTATAATACAGTATTGCCCGAAATAAACAGTACTGAAATTGTAATTGTTTTGTATATTTAAAAAATACATATTATTGACACTTTATTATATGTTCTAAATGTGCACCTCCTCGTTCGAGACAGACTTCATAACGATGTTCTAAGTTTCTGGTCATGTTATTGAATAAGGGTTGTCTCAGGGCTGCGAAGAAGACTCTAACGGCATCCTTTAATTCATCGATGGTTTGTGGTGCCCGTTTGAAAACGGCATTTTAGCCATGCACCAAATGTATGCGTCTGGAGGTGTGAGGTCTGGAGAATGTGAAGGATAAGGAAGTCAGTAAATCGTGATATGAATTTGCTTGGAAAATGTTCTTGAAGAAATTGACGAATTGCGGCAGCAGTATGGCAAGTTGCCCCGTCCTGCTGAAAAAATTGGTTTCGAAATGCCAAGTTACGTGCACGACAGAATTGACGTAGATCAGGGATAAATCGTGTTAAAATTTGTCTGTACCTCTGTTGATTAAGTGTGACTTGCCTACCATTCTCTTCGATAAAGTACGGACCAATGATTCCGTGTCCGGAAACAGCACACCAGACACTCACTTTTTCACTATGTAAAGGAACCTCTTGAACCTCATCGGGTCTGGCAAAGCCCAGAAATCGATTTGTGCGACGATTCACATAGCCTGACAAGTGAAAATGTGCTTCGTCTGAAAACCAAACATTTTTCAAAAATTCAGGATTTTCATACTGTAACGCGAGAATTCTGGCGCAATATTCCACTCTACTGCGATAATCCCGAGGATGTAGTTGTTGATGTACCTGAATCACATACGAAAATGTACCCAGCTCCTTCAGGATTCTTTGAAAGGAAGTTCTTTTTAAATCAAGTTGTAACGCTGTCCTTGCCTGGCTGACTATCGGATTTTCTAAGATTTGCTCAAAAACACGTTCATGGTTATTGTTGTTGTTAACGTCCTGGGACGCCCCGAGTTTCTTTTTCATTGGCACAATACACTACCTGTATTTCTAAACTTTTCAATAACCTTCAAAATTACAGCATTACTTGGAGAACGTTTATTAAACCTTTGTGTGAATTGATCAGACACGTATAGCAAACTTGCACCATTACGTCGGCCGATTCCGTATGAACGAAAATAATGCTCTACCAGAAACACTTTCTCCTCTGTACTTAACACCATTTTTAACAATTAGGCCCTACTAATTACTTGTTTGAGGTTTACTTGACAGGTCTATACTAGCTAACTTGAGTGTGACAGCGCACGCATAAAAACACCGCCAACTTAGTTTCAGTACTGTTTATTTCGGGCAATACTGTATTATATTGTTTTGTGGGATCTTTGGTAAACAAGGATAAGTTTATAATGTCAATTACATTTCTAATTGAAGGAAGAGAGCTTGGTCAAATTTAATTCTAAACCTGGATAGAATTATTTGAATGAATCAATATGTCATTGACTAATAGTGTCATGCATTAAATAGTAAGTACTAAACGTCAAGATATGTCGAAATCGCTGAACAGTGAATGATTAAGAGGTAAAATAGTCTTAAGACATCTGTAAATATTAAGCAATCACGTTATCTAATTTGTATAAGATTAGTATAGTTATTAGTGAAGTTTGAATAATGTGGTTTCCCAAAGAATATACAATATTGAACAAAAATCCCATAGAATTAGCAAGTGTTGTGCTAATCTGTGCCTATTAATAATATAGGAATTGTCAAAGCAATATCATAATATCTTCAGTAATACCTGCATTAGGGTCATGATTGTGCCATACTACACCGATTCGGCCAATTTGCAGAAATGTCATTAGTCAAATCAATTTTATTTGACCAAATCAAAATTTCAAAATTTTTGTTTAAATTTTTTTCGAACATCGAACACATGTTTAATTACTTTTGGTGATTCAGTAGGTTTATACAACTGTGATATTATAAATTTTACAGTAGTAGAAAATGTAACGTTGATTTCACTTTATCCAATTTCTTATTAAAGTTTTAATTATTACATTAATTTTAGCAGAAACATTCACTGAAAGTCTGATCTCTAAATTAACCAGACTTCCAATTTACAACAAACAATTCCATGCTGCTTAGCGGAAAAATTTAATTCATTATATCTTTGCGTGACCTTCTTTAGTCTCAGAATACTAAAGTATTTTGACACTGGTTAAATGATGCTGCTGTTGATGTAATAAATTAAAATATCATTAACACCAACAATAAATTTTGGATCATTTTTTAATATTATACCTAATGCTTTTCTTGACTGTCTTAATGCTTAAATTTATTACTTATTCATCTTACTGTTTGCAGAGGTTGTTGCCTGAAATACTAATTGTGTAAAGTGGTTAATTATACAAGCCTGATCCTACGCAAAATTTATCTTCTTCAGTATATTTTTAGTGGTATATAGTTTCTGTTCTTTAAATAGCGTTATGAAATTTAATTCGACGATGAAAAATTGTATTTACTGGAGTGACAAATTATAGTGTGACGTGGATAATGTTCAAGCCAAATTGAAATTATTTAGAACAAGCAACCGTTAAATTCTTATGTCTGTTTAAAAGTTAATATCATAAAAAATTCATGGAAAGTGGTAATTGAATTGTTTATTTTCAATTTTGTACAGGCAACTGCCAGCAATTTCTAATCAATGATAATCCGAAGAAAGTGTAAATCAACACTTTTTACTTGACTTTCATAAATAACCCAAATACAAAACTATATTAAGGTTATATTAAAATGGGTTTCAGTATGGGCAATAAATACCTTTGGAATGTAAACAATAAAACAGATACTAAAATGTACAAGTACTACTAAATTTTACATAGGACGACAGGCATATTTTTCAAGCACCAAATTTTTGAACAAAAAGATTATATTCTATATGTGCAGAAAGTTTCACCCTGCGATTATAAGTTTGAAACTTTTAAGTACAAGATTTTACCGTACCACGCACTTTAGTATCTTTCATTATGTACCTTGTCCACATTGGGTTTCGGGAAGAAATGGAAACATTAAGGCCATGTCTAGGAAGCCAAAATAAGCAAAATAAGTCTATATGTTCAAGTCCGATTTTTATTTGTTTCAGAGATACTTTGATTAATTGTAATTCACAATAAATTTTCGAAAACTCCACCGCCCATTTCAATACATCTATTTGCGCGTTTATAAATTGAAGTAATAGCGAGTTTTAGTGGACTATAATTCGCTCCAATAAACAGTGCAGCATTAAGAGTGTGATCTAGTAACGCATCCCTTGTGTCCACTTTCGTAGCATAAACCAACTTCTTTCATCACCAAAGACAAAAATCTAGGGTAGTGGGATCCAGTGATCTCCGTGATCAAAGGTGCGGGTCAATCTAGCGATCGCATGGGTATTCAGAGAATTTCTTATTTGAATAATGAGGAAGCGCCCCATCATGTTGGAAGATAATACGTGGTCGAATATTCAAAGATACTTCGTTCACCACTAAGGGATTTTCCAAAAAATATAAATAGATTCTCCAGTAAGGCACGCATCTAATAGGAAAGTACCTAACAGTTAATCATTTAGAATGCCGTACCATACGTTAATACTAAACCTAAGTTGAAAATTGTGTTCTTGCTCGTCATGTGGATTTTCGTCCGACCATCGATGATTATTGTGGAAATTATCAATTCCATCTCGTCTAAATTGAGCTTCATCCGTAAATGAAATGCATTTAATTAATTCTGTTTTCACGAATCCATTGACAAAATTGTAGCCTTAAAGGATAATCGACTTCTCTGAGATTTTGTCCTTGTTGCACATGAAAAACCTTAAAACATTTGTTCTCCAAACCATGGTATGTGGAATTTGAAATTGGTTTGCTATGCGCCCTGTACTTATCTCTGGATTATCGTCAACAACATCTAGAATAATTTCTGTAAGTTCCAATCCTAGCCCGTGTTGTCTTTCAGAAACAATTTCTGTACTTGGAAATATCCCAGTTTTGCCAGCACGTGTAAAACCACTTTGAAAAATTTGTCTGTTAGAAATTCTTCGATTCGGAAAACGACGTCGATACTCCTCTACTGCACGAACTACTATCATTACAGAAATCATAAATAAATACCATAAATACATATTCTTTCTGACTAAAATTGTGAGGCATTTTCACAATTTCATAAAACTAGCACCACTGTTAGTTTTTACGACACTTGCCTACTTTATATTGTGTTTGAAATTGTCATTTGGGACAACGTTATCAAAGTTGACTTAGTTAACTTTTAAAAAGAAAAATCTAAGTATCTCTTAAACAAATGAAAATCGAAATTGAGCATTCGAGCTTATTTTGCTTATTTTAGCTTCCTATACATGTCCTTAAAATTTCTGCATTTTTCCCGAAACACCCTGTATAATATGATTTACTTCGTCTTTCATTGAGGTAGTGAGAGCGGACATGTACACCATTCAATTTTTTTTCCGACTATTTGATTTTCCAATGCTCCACCCGAAGATACTGTATTGGCCAGGAAGCAAGTTTTTTTACTCGGAAATTTTGAATTTCACCGAATCCTTGCATCTAACGTGCGTGACAACATTCACACATGAGACATACACTTTACCTATCGTTCGAACGAGGGCATATTTTTGTGAAAAATGCTCGCCTAACATTTTTCAAGCGGACCGTGTCGGGATTTGAACCCGGGACCTGGGGTTTAGTAGCCACACGCAAACCGACTAAGTCACGGAACCGCTGAAATATTGCTTACCCAATCAAACAAGTAAAGAAGCTTATAGCTTCTTCATATCCGAGAGGCCAAATTGGCGTTTCACACGCTGCGGTACCATCAATACCGCAAATCAATAGATTGCAATGTAGAAATATATAAAAAATTTGTAATAACTCAAAAATAATGCTTGCAAAGTAATAAAAAAAAACAAAATAGTAACGGTAAATTACAATCGGTAGCTACGCTACGAGTCGAAATGCATTTTTCCTTGTGGCTGAAAAAACAATTTCAACATACGTCACAATTTACATAGTGTATGCTAAATTTTTATATTGTTGGACAATTATATCTTAAAAATTGATACCCCAGACACAATTCTTCCTGGTGTAGGTTATCAAAGCGACGCAGACAAGAAATAGGAATTGATTGTTTGGACGTTCCGCTTGGGCTCCACACTGGTTACAGCCGACATATGCGGGATCGCATGGCACACACAGTATACCAACCTTTTTTTCTGACCTAGGATATATGTCTAATACATATTACGTGGAGATGGATTGGAGTAGTTGAGTTATAATTTATTGCCAATCATCGTAAATAATTTTTATTATTGGAAAAAATGCATTTCTCAAAGAAACAGCTTTGTTCAAACTACTTTCAGAACTTCAAATTATAAGTCTATCAGTGAATTTTCATAGAGATATCTCTTAATTCGGATCGTTATAGTCATTAGATCGATCTAAAATAAAAGTTTTACAACGAATACCTTGGATAGCCCACATTAGAAGCTCAAAAGCCAACAACAACTGATAATGTAAGACCCATTTGATAAAACACGTCGCTTAATGAATGTAATATTTCCGAAACAAATGCATTAACAATCGAAAACCACGTTTTTCAACATATAATTGCATGAATTAATAAAGTCTATTAACGAAATGCATGTATTTGACCTTTGATAACCAAAATTAATTTCCCTACTTTGTAATAATAGAACCCGAGATTTAGCACGTTATCAAAATAAAATAGATTCAAAATATTTAATTTTATGAATGCTAATAATAATCGCAGATTGGAAGTAACTTAAATTTTATAATTGAATATTTAATAAGATTCTATAGGATGTTAGACAAATAATTCTTTAAAATTGTGGGAGAGTTGGACTTGCTAATACACTCAGAATAACCGTGGAAACTACTGGATGTGCAATTTTAAATTAACTATGCGCCAAATTATTTTATTTTAGGGACAGAACGTAACATATTGTAATTCAGATTTTTGAATCATTTGCCCGTTAATCGTTTGTATTTTTACAATTACTGTTAGAACAAAACTCTTCCACCATTATATATAAAGTCAATTTTAATTTAGTTTCTCAAATATTTTAACAATAGAATCTGAAGAATTTACTGAATGGCGAAACATAGTCATTTATTTTGTTGAAATTTTTAGGATCAATTTAGTTATGTCATGACTTTTGAGTCTAAAAAATTTTGCAGCTAATCTATATCTTAAGACCCATAGCTTTTTATTGGCGTTTACTTCATGTGATTAAAAAATCAGTAGCAGTAATGCAAAACCAGAATACCTTTTGCAACGATTGTTAAATTCATATTCTTCATTGTTGATAAAAGGATTCTGTATCCAAAAAGTATTCATTGTGATGCACTGGGAGTTGTAGTAATGGTGAATTCGGCACATTTCAGAATTATATAAGGTGTTCTGCGTGAAATATTTACTATTACGGGTAACTAGGCGTTTAAAACAATTTAAATTTTGATTTGCCCTGAAGAGGCTGCGATCCCGTGACAATAAAGGGGTGCGTTGGTTAACTGCAGTGGTGTGGGAATGGGTTCCTATAGATAAATGCAGAAAATATATAAAAAACAATAAAGAAGTAGAAAAATGATAACTAATAAGGCTTCCAACTAAAAATTCTACATTACATTACTTACTCTGAAAGGTCTTATTTATGTCAATATGAGGGGCGCCAAACAGTCGGCCGTGGCAAGCTTTGTGATGCCCTTGTCTATGTGGAAGACTGTTATTCCGCATAAAACTCCCTTCCTTTGGTTATTCTACCAGTTGGTCGTCAAGTTTCAGTGTTAAAATAAAGTACTCCTTCCAGATATGAAGCACTGGGGTAGCTAAATATTTTTAAATCCTAACTACCCATTTCCTAAATAATTAAAATAAAAATCCACCTAAAACTTAACCTCTATTAATGTAAAAACCTAATTTCATTACACATGCACATATAAATATACTTTTTTAAAAATAACTTATCTTCAATCTGGTCAGGCGTTGTTGAACTAAACCCTAAAGAAAATCTTTAAGAATACTTAAGGTAATCCGTCAACAAAACTAATCGAAGTTTCCACATTTTCCTATTTAATTGTTACATTAATAAATCCCAAAGTAATGGTAATGTTGTTTAGCAAACAGGAAAACAGTCCAATACCAACGTTGCACTATCATCATGTCCTTTCCAAAATACATAACACCTACACATCCCTTAATAGTTTAATGCTAATAAATTTATCCTTTGATTAACGTCGTATGTTGGAAAAAATGTCAAAACATATTTACGTCAACGTTCGCATATAAATTATACCGAATCCTACATAAGTCTATACTATTACTTACAGATTACTTCCTCAAATTCAGGTAATGTCCAGACCACACCGGTTTTCTTTATTTTTCAAAACAACAACTACAACGTTATTTCAAAATTCCCTTAATTAATGACGGATTGAACAAATCCAGTTTCAATCCTTACACACGGTGATAATAAGAAATTTCGCCCGCGAGCGTTTCGAACTTTACCTTCATTACGTTCCGTCTCTATAATTAAATAATTTGGAGCATAGTTAATTTAAAATTGCATATCCAGTACTGTTTTCACGGTTATTTTGTGTGTATTAGCAAGTCTGACTTTAGCAAGTCCGACTCCTCGCAATTTAAACGACTATTTGTTTAAGACTCTGTAGAATCTTATTAAATATTCAGTTATAAAATTAAGGTACCCCGAACTTATTTCGAGTTAACCGCAAAATCCGCGATTATTATTATTATTATTATTGTTATTAACAAAGTTAAATATTATAAATCTGTTCCATTTTGATAACGTGGAAACCTAAGATTTTATTATTATTAACAAAGTGCGAAGATCTATTGTATTTTAGATATAGCCGTCAATCTTGCGTCTATTTATTAAAACACTTACTTCAGAATTATTGTAACACGTTTAAAACGTGTTTGCTTTATCTACATGTGGATGTTTATTAGAAAATACTATGCATTGCGATGGAATATAAATTATCAATTTGGTTATCCGTTATCGGTTGTTGTTGGCTTTGAGTTTCTAATGTGATATTCAATTCATTCGTTGTCAAACTATTATTTTAGATGCATCTAATGAGTATAACGATCTGAATTGAGAGATATTCCTATGAAAATTCACTGATAGATTTACAACATGGAATTTTGAAATTAGTTTCGATTGGTGCTACATTACTTTTAACTACATCAATCTATCACTACGTAATATGTATGGACTTATATCCTAGGTCAGATAGTGATTTGCTATTAGCTACTGGTCAAGGAAAGTGAAAAATTACTCCGCTCACTGTTGCTTCTTCTGAATTTGATTCACTTGGTTTTCCAGGAAAAGTTTTAGTATACCGTGCTACGTGATCCCGCATATCTCGACTGTAATCAGTGTGAGACCCACAGCGGAACATCCAACCAATATGTACGAATTCTTATATCTTGTTCCCTATATTTGATTTTCCAATGCTCCACTCGAAGGTACTACATTGGCCAGAAAGCGAGTTTTTTTTTTACCTGAGAACTTTTGAATTTTGCCGAACCCTTAACTAGATAGTGATTGAAATTTTTCCTTTTATAGATACGTTTACAGAATATAAACGGCGTTCTAATCAGCGTCAGCGTCAGTGACGATAAGTCTGTAAAATTTAGTTTAAATACTTAAAAAAATAGAGTCCGGGGCAATGGGTATATACAAATCAAGTCGTGAATACGGAATTTTATCTAGAACCTTTCGAAGACGCAAAACCAGAAGTGGTATACATGATATATTCCACAAGGTACGTAAAATGTTTTGATAATAGAAAATGAGAAAAGACTGGGTGCTCATATACAGAGACTAAAGAAGGCTGGATTTGCGTCAGATCGTAATACCGCAAGTTACTTAGTATACAAATTTGCAGAGAATTGAGGAATTTCTCACCAATTGAATGAAGAAGCGCAATTGGCGGGATGATTGCTAAATTTATTTTTAGCACGAAATTATGAATTTAGTATTCGTCAATCACAAGACCTTTCACTTGTTACGGGTGAAGTGGGCATTAAATGAATTAAATTTTGATTTGCCTGGAAGGAGTGGGGAATATAAAGGTGCGCCGGCTAACTGCAGTAGTGCGGGAGTGGGTCCCTATAGCTAAATAAAAAAAAAGAAAATAAATAACAAAGCTTAAATTCAAAAATTCTACATTACGTTAACACTTACTTGAAAGATCTTTCTCTGGCGAAATCAGGGGCGCCAAACATTGTGTCACCGCAATTTATTTGATGTCGTTTTTATACGGAAGACGGTTATTCCGCATAAAACTTCCTTGCTTTGGTATCTTATAGTCATAATTAAATGAATTCCTCAAAATAAAATGCTGCTTTCATATACGAATATCATTGGTGTAGTTGAATATTCTTTAAAAATGATTTACTTTACGTACATTTTCTAAATCAATTAAATAAAAATCAACCTAAACTTAATCTTTATTGATATACAAACACTTTCAGTACATATACCAATAACCTTTCCTAAAAATAAATTCCTAACGTCAAATCTGGAGATGTTGCTAAAATAAAAATATTATAAAGAAATTGTTAAAAAACTTAAATGTAAGCCATCAACAAAACTATTCGCCACTCCAAATTTTTCCCGCTTTCCTATTTAATTATTAGACATTCATAAATTCCAAATTATTGGCAATGTCGTTCATAAAAAAACAAAAAGAGTTAAATTCCACCTTTTTTTGTATCTTTTCGTTCTCCATTCCAAAATTACCAAATTTAATACTTCATTACATTGAATTTCACTAATGAATTTGAATCAATCACTAATTGATCCAACCAAATATGTAATTATGTTCATTCAGTTAATGTATTATTACCAAAATACACACAATTGACATTCAAAAATTCATAACCTTGCCCTTAAACGTTAGATATAAGTTCGTACAAGTACTTACTTTATTTCAATTCCAAAAAAATATGAAAAAGGCCAAGCAAAAAATACAAATAAAATGGGATTTTGAAAATTTTCACATTCTTCAGACGAAGAAACACCGAGATGAAACAAAAACAGAAAAACGAAAAATTTGAAATAAGGGAAATTTAAATGAATCAACACACAGGAAATCAATGTGTCGAGCATGGTTAGAAGATTACTACACAACAAAAGAGCAAGTTGATTGGGTTCAGTGTATTCCTTGTCGAATTGGATGCATCAAACATGCACGATGAACGAAATTAGGTGCGATATTTGTAATAGAAATAAAAAGCGACTTGAAATTGTAGAAACTAATCTTTGAACAACATTTTAGTTGGGATCGTTCATTAAGGCATCGCTTCCTATATCCCATGGCATTTCACCCGGGATTCAATACAGTTTGCTAAAAATTTCATTTTCGTATTCCCATATTTCTTTAATTTGTCGCATTTAAATGTTGGTTAATTTCTTTTACGTTTATTTGAACTAGGCAGAATGTTTTTCATTCCTTCGTACGTTAAAATTAACATTTAGCAATACTGCGTATTATTTTTCTTAAGGTGGTGCAAGATAATGAGTGTACCGTAATCAAAAATCTAGAACTGGTCAAACAGGAAGGGAATGGAGAAGGAAGAGGTGTTACAGAAGCTCTTAAAAGCACCTACTTACACCCAGTAACCGATACTTTTAAAATGTGTCTGTATCGAGACTATTTCCACTTGGTGCATCCCTTGTTTGGAAGCTAACACGTGCGGTTTTGAGTTGACAAATATAGTTGAAGATGCGAAGTCTGGAAGGGATAAAGGAAATATTATGTACGTTTATTGTAAATGTTTTGTATATTGTAAGATAATAATTGTCGGTCATTATTTTTGGGTGTATCTATATTAAAATTTATATAGAACACTAGTGTTTTTTTATTCTAATATTGTTTAGAAGTAACGGTTCGTGGTTACGCCACGGTTATATTCATTGAGTCTAGCCATTGGAATGTAAAAAAAAACGTGATTATTTTATATGACCAATATTTCTGAATACGCCCATGCCCAACACCATCACCCACATTAATCGAAACAGAGGAGGATAGGCAATAGTTAATCTGTATTCTGAATACACACGTGACACATTCCATCCTAACTAAGTTAGTTACATCATAAACAGCATGACATCACCTTCCGCACACTTCGCAAATATGTTCAAGCTAATTGTGTTTTATTTCATTAAATGTAGCTAAATTATACAAACATTTCCTGCCTTGCGGTTTTACGTTATTATATGTTATCCAGTTGACTTTATCATTCGATGTTGTAGAAACACTTGCTAACATGACTACTTAAACTACTTGGTTTTTAATATTAATTTTTTAACAATTATTGTGCACGTGAAATATATGTGTAGTGCTTTTTTTTAAGAACCACATTCCTAATAATTTGGGTATAGATCACTTGATTCAGTTCAAAATGTCTTTCAGTGAGTATTAATAAAAATATTACTATATATTTTTATGACAAGTGTTAGTATGTATCTTTTATGATAATTAAACCACAATAACTAAATATTTAAGTGGAAAGCTGCATATATTATCGCTGGACATTTAACTACGGTTTTTAGAATATTTTGAAAATCAGTTTGGTAGACTTAGTTTCGATTTTTAGTTTTCCCAATAATCAAAATTAATATTACTTTAGCAATATATAGGAAAAAGGAAAACTTCGTGCAGCTGTTTAAAATTCAATTATTTAAAATTTGTACAAGGTTATTTTTTGTGTAAACTGTTAACCCACTTATAATAGGACTTTTTTTTTTTAGATAAAATGTATTGTCAGTTTTTATTCAGTAGGAGAATTTATAACCAAATCGAACGACTTTGGTCCACTTTTTAGGCATATCCTCAATTTTTGTTTTTTATTGTATTGGTCTAAGCTCGAAATAGTTCGGTCGGTTAATAGAGTTGAGTTGATGTTCTAATCAATTAAAATGCAATCACAGAATGAGACAAATTTTTACAAAATTGTCTAGTCCACATTAAAACACAAACTTTCAACGTACTAATTAAAGAAAAATGTTTTTAAGTTATACTATCTACAAAATTATAAGATGAAAAATCAAAGCAAACTAAAAGGTTCACAAAAGTTCTGCCGCCATTAAATATTGGGTTGTATTGTTCAATGTTTGCAATACTGACCCAGTTCAAAAGAAGTAGTTTTAAGATAAATGAATTTAAAGTTTCCAGTATTATGAAAAAACAAAAAAGCATATTATAAATTAGTCAAGTAATTATTAAATTTTGATTTTGATTTTTAAATGTTTATAAAAGGAATAACGCATTATTTTTATAAAAAAATGTTTCTAACCCTCTTTCTTCTGATTTGACACATTGTTTTAAGATGTGCCACAATTGCAGACATTTAATTTTTCTTGCACTAGTCTAATTAAGAAGTTTAATACTGTTTAGCAATATAAAAGAAATTCAGAATGTACTTAAGTTTTATTTAATACTATTTTCACACAACAATATATAATGCAAATTTATGCTCAATTATAGAAAAAGTAAGAAACATTAAAAATTAAGACAGCAAAACTTTTGTTGGTAATCTCACACATTTTACTCCTCTCTTGGATTGTTATTTTTTGTCCTCAAATTTGAGATTCTTGTAAAACGTTAAGCAGCAGCTTGTTACCGCATTGTGGGAACTAAACTTTGCAGGTCATCAAATTGATTTTTCGATATTGACCGAGGCACAGTGTAAGCTTTTTTTATTGGAATCTCCATGAATATCTTTAAAGTTCTTCTAGATCTTGAAACTTTAATTTTAACAGCTTTAAAATCCATTTCTTTGTAAGAAGTTTTCTAGAAAAACTTATCAAATATTACTCTTTGACTTTTATAACTGTAATGTCGTTGAAATGAATTAATGAATGTTTTCCTTCGTTAGTATTTACAGTAAAATTGATTGTAGTTTGGTTTGTGAGATCTCTGTAATAGTGCAAGTCTTCATATCCCAACTATGAAAGCTTGAAAAGGTTATCAGGCTACCTGATTAAAGAGATTATTGAGACTGAAGTTAAATTAGTTCTTATTTGAATGATATCTTAATGTTTTTTCGATTACAGAGTGAACACGGTCTCCCTCAATCCTGGAACTGATTAGACGCGTATCCTCATTGTTTCCTCTTCTCAACTAACCTACACATTTCCATGAAATTTGCACAGTCTGCATCTATCACTATCTGATCTAGGTCTACATCTACATCCTTTTTCCTATCTCATACTATTCCCCAAAAATGCCTTACAACATATTCTGCCGTTCTATTTCTCTTATTCTTTTTTCCCCAGATATCTTTATTCCCCTACTATTTCTATAACGTATTTGTTATTATTTTTGTCTGTCCATGCTATCATCCTCATACATCTTAAGCACAACATTCCAAAGGCTGCTACCGTTTTTTTGTCTGCTTTTCCTACTGCCCGTATTTCATAGGCATACTGTGCTGTGCTCCACACATATGCTTTCAACAATTTTCTTCTTGTTTCTATGTTTGTCGTCTTTGATCATAGGCGCTGTTCTTTCTTGTTAGATGCAGTTTGGTCCCCTTCTATTGTTTTACAATTATATACCCTATTTCTCGACATTCGGTGGTTGTGAAGGGAATTAAGCAGCGTGTGGCTGCCAAGTTCCCCCAGCACTTGAACATTTGCCGATTTAATATTTTTTCCTATATATATTTTAGCACAGTCAACGTTAGTTGCAGATATTTCACAACCACCACCTGTAGTTTATAATAATCATCAGATTTATCTGCGCTTTTCGTCATTTAGATTTTCGTTTCAAAATTGCTTGGACACGTACCTCCACTTATACATTCTGAGCTAGCATACATAGTTCTCTGAAATTTCCACTCAGCCTATATACAACTTGGTCTCCCTTCTATTGTTTTCTAATTATTTGCCCTATTTCCCCGAGATTCACTGGTATGTGAAGGGGGTTAAGCAGCCTGTGGCTGCCAAGATCCACTAACACTTAGACATTTGCCGAATTTAATAGTTTTCCAGTAAATGATTTAACACAAACATTATTCGAGAATATTGCACCACCAATACCTGTAGTTGCTTATAATAATCATCATGTTTAAGTACAGTTATTTTTTCGTCATTAGTTTATACATCCTGGGATTGGTTGGACGCGTACCTCCATTGATTTCTATTCTGAGCTAGCCTACACATTTCCCTGAAATTCCTACAGCCTACATCTTTCACTATCTGTGTGCAGTAGTCTAACCTAGATCAACCTCTACTTCTCTTTTTTCCTATCTCCGCTTCTAATATATTCCGCACTATTCCCTCATGCCATAGTATGTGGCCTATCATCTTATCTCTCCTGTTTTTTTACCGTTTTCCACATATTTTTTTCTTCCTATATCATTTTTAGTACCTCTTTGTTCTTAACTTTGTCCATGATATCTTCATTATACGTCTGTAGCACCACATTTCAAAGGCTTTTACCTTTTT
Organism: Platerodrilus igneus; assembly: GCA_036346225.1. NCBI lineage: Eukaryota > Metazoa > Arthropoda > Insecta > Coleoptera > Lycidae > Platerodrilus > Platerodrilus igneus. The sequence continues at coordinate 6,730,120 of JARFIW010000507.1, read as the reverse complement.
CTTATTCGCTTCGCCTGCTGTCCTGGCTTCACAACCGTATAGTGCTGTGCTCCACACATATGTTTTAAGCAATCTTTTCCTTTTTTCTATGTTTTTATTGTTTTTGAACACGGTAGTTACTTTGTCTTGTTAAATGTAGCACGATCTTGTGCTATTATTTGTTCTATATCTTTTGCGCTTTTCCCATCTTGGCTTCCTAGGTAGCAGAAATCCTTAACCTCTGGTAAGTTCTTGTTACCTATTTGTATTCTTGTTTTTGATTTATTTCCCCCTCTTTTGCATACTAGTACTTTAATTTCTATTTTTGTTAATTTTCATACCGCATCTTTATATTAGAACCGTTTCCGTTTTATTAAGAGCAGCGTCTAACTCTCCCTTGCTAGATGATAATACCGCTATATCATCTGCAAATCTAAGCATATCAATTTTTTGTCTCTCCATAGTAATTCCAAATGTCTTTCTGCATATGACAGTATTTGTTAATCAAAATGTTAATTTGCATTTACAATCACACAAAGGAAATGATAATTTAAAGGAATATATCACCTACCTTTCACTGGTTGTAGTGGTTGATTGTACTTGCACTGCTATCAGATAATTATGGACTGTATGTATAATGTTCACTAATTGTTGCTAATTACTGATGCTCGATGCACCGAACTAAATCACGAACCAAAGCCAAGCGAGAACGAAGTTGAATTGTCGTCCACTCGTACATTACCAACCCTTTATGTCGTTGCACTAAAGGTAGGGATAATGGAGGGTTTCTAGGTGGGAATAGTTTAAGGACTTAAATTAATTGTGATTGGCATACTACACTACAACCAAAATACTTATAAAGCCTTAACATACCGCCCACCAAAATAAGTATTAGGAACTTATTTTCTAAGTGTGTCTAAACGAGCAAAAAAAAAAAAATATATATATATATAACCGTAAATTTAAAAGTTAACTTACCCTAATATACTAACTATAATACTAAGTTGCCTCTGAAATGGGGAGAGGGCACAATTTTACCACGGGCCTTTTAAATAGTCCCTGGGATGTTGCCACGGTAGCCACACGACAAACATTGTCCTTTCCATAATGCAACGTATGTATACGTCCCATTTTCCACTGTAATGGAGACACTTGAGTATCCTTAATCAACACCAACGTTCCCACCATTAACGAATAATTAGCAGAAAACCATTTGGTTTTCTGTTGAAGTGTGGCAGGTACTCCAAATGCCACCGTTTCCAAAATGATTGCTGAATACGTTGAACCAGTTGCCAACGATTTAAGAAGATAGTTTCAGATCTAAGACATTAGGGTCGGGAATGACAGACACTGGTTCTACGTTCAGAAAATGACCAGGACTTAAGAATGAAAAATCAGTGGGATCGTTACTCATTGGACATAAAGGTCTGGAGTTTAATATGGCTTCAATTTGAGCAAGAATGGTGTTAAATTCTTCGTACGAGAGAATTTGTTCGCCTACCACCTTCTTGAGATGGGACTTTACAGATTTTATCCCAGCTTCCCACATTCCCCAAAGTGAGGAGCCGACGGAGGATTAAAACAAAGTGAATACCTTCCGTTTCAGATGACTGCTTCATTTATTCGATTAGTTCCCGAGATGCTCCGATAAAATTTGTTCCACAGTCACTATGAATTTGCAAGCATTTACCTCTGCGTGCTACAAACCGCCGTAAAGCTGCAATAAAGGCTTTAGATAGGTTTGATGCCAACTCCAGATGTATCGCTTTTGTACTAAGACAAACAAATAAACAAACATAGGCTTTCAATGATTTAGCACCTCTAATACGATTCATGGTGATAGAAAAGGGTCCACCGTAGTCTACCCCAGTATGTAGAAACGCTTTACCGGCAGTAAGTCTAGCGGGGGCAAGTCGCCCATAGGAGGGCATAGCGAAATAGGTTTTTGACGAAAACATCGAATACAAGAGTTTAGGCACTGTTGAATAGCCCTTTTGCAGACAGAATCCAAAAATTTTGTACTAACAAAAATGAGTAGTTCTAAGTCCAGGGTGTAAATATTTCGTATGGCAATCTCGAATAATGAGCTCTGTCACCCGGTGTGACCGAGGAAGTAGCAATGGAAATTTTGTATCATAAGATACGTCTGCATTTCGCAACCGGCCGCCCACCCTTAACAACCCATCACTGTCAAGGAAAGGACTGAGAGGTCGAAGTTGTTTATTACTAAGTTTTCCTTTCGAATGATATCAATGTCCTGACTGAAAACTTGTTCTTGAACCCGTTTTATTAATAAATGAAGTGCATACTGTTCGGGGAGACCAATAATTGTTCTAAGTTTCGAATATCCAAATTTGCACGAACTTTCAAGTTACGAATGAACTGACAAATATATACCAGAATCCTGCATATTTTTCGCAAATCTGAAAATTGATTTACCATCGAGTCTACGAAATGATCTGCAACGTGTATATTAAGGGATAAAGTTCTTTTTCAATGTGCATCTGAGTGTGATCTGTAAGAGTTGGTTCCATATGAGCAGGCCAATTCTCTTTAGGTAATAGTAACCATGGTGGAGCCGTCCACCACAAAGGATGATTAACAAGCTCAGCAGCTAATAATCCTCTTGATGCACAGTCAGCAGGATTATCCTGTGATTTAATATGATGCCACGATGATGGAGCCACTCGTTCTTGGATATGCGAGACACGATTGCTAATAAAGGTCTTCCAATTATACGACGAAGATCGAATCCATGCTAATGCTACTGTGGAATCTGACCACGCAAATGTATCGTCCAATACTAAATTATCTCTATACGTATTTTGCACATACTCGACCAAGTTCGACAACAACACTGCACCACACAATTCTAATCGAGGTAATGATATACGATTGGTTGGTGCGACCTTAGATTTGGCACAGACCAATGATACTTGGATGTTCCCTTTCTCATCGACACAGCGGAGATAAACTGCTGCTGCATATCCAGCTTCCGATGCATCACAAAATGCATGAATTTGTACAGTTTGATGGTTATCGCAAAGAATCCGTCGAGGAATTTCAATTTTCAATAACTCGGGTAATTGTTGAAGATACAGATTCCATTTTAAAACAATTTGTTGGGGAGGAAGTTCATCCCAGCCAATTCCTAATATCCATACAGATTGAATCAAATGTTTTGCGAAGAAGACCAATGGTGATAATAACCCCAGAGGGTCAAAGATCCTTGCAATTTCGAAACCATATTCCTTTTGGTACAAGGCCGATCAACGATATTAAGATTGTAAAACAACACATCACTCAATGGTTGCCATTGCAGTCCTAAAATTTTTGAGAAGTATTGTTTACCTCTTCAAACAAAATGCTTGCTGATACCGAACGGAATCAGGTAAATGGCCAATGACACTTGGCACGTTGCTATTCCACTTTCGCAACATAAAACCACCTGATTGGCAAATTTGGTTTAATTCATACACGAGTCGTTTGCCATCCTCTATCGAATCACACCCTGTAATCAAATCATCCACGTACGTATCCGATGCTAAAATCTTGGAAGCAATAGGAAAACGTAACGATTGACTTTTGCAAGTTCTTGAATTACACGCATGGCTAAAATGGTGATGATGTGATGCCGTATGTAACAGTGTTTAGCTGATAATCGATAACAGACTCCGAGAACTTAAATCTCCAAACTATACGTTGATAGTCTCGATGGCTAGTAGAAATAAGAATCTGTCTATACATTTGCTTAATGTCCGCAGTTAAAACTACAGAATGTAAACGAAAGTGTAATAACAACTCCATGATATCTTTTGAAGAGGGGGCCTGTGAGTAAATGATCATTTAAAGACCCTCCACTTTGAGCGCTGGCTGAAGCATCAAATACGACACGAAGTTTTGTAGTTGTACTGTCTGGTTTGAACACGGCGTGATGTGGTATGTAATATACCGGCGATAATGTAGACGATCGAGTTGAATCCGATACAATACGAGACATGTGACCACTATCGATATAATTCTGCATAAATTCTCTGTACGAATTATACAGTTGAGGATTTATTTCAAACGGCGTTCTAGTGAAAGAAATCTTCGAAGTGCTATTTCCGAGAGCCAGCAAATAGCGGTTCAGGACCATTGAAAGGTAACAAAACAATAAAACGACCGGTGTCATCCTGCTTGTGAGTGTCCACAAAATGCCTTTCACAAATTTCCGCATGAGGAGATAATTTGTTAGAATCTGGAATATTTTCCAGTTCCCAAAATCGAGTAATGTTAGCATCTTCTACAAGTGCAGCTAATGATATACGAGATGTAACAGAAGAAAGAACCTTCCTGTTAATATCCACCCAAAGGTAGTGTGAATTGCCACGGGTTCTTCTAGTGACCCAATGCGAGTTGCGTTTAATAAAACACGCGCGAACAAATCTGCACCTAACAATAAATCGATATGGCTAGGTTTGTCGAAGTCCGAATCTGCTAAATCTAATCCAACTATGTGAGGCCAACTATTTGGTGAGATCCTTGATGAAGGAAGGGTTCCACAAATGTCTGGTAAAACAAAACAATCAATACTGTACTCTGGAACAGTTTTACCTTGAGGACTAATTTTACACGATACTTGTCCATACGCATGAGAAGCAGATAGACCTAAGCCTTCAACCTTCATTGAAATATTCGATTTTCTTAAACCTAAGCGTCGACAACACTTATCAGTCATGAAATTTTCCATTGATGCACTATCTACAAGTGCTCTTACTGTCTGAACTTTACCAAACCCATCTGTAATTGAAATTCTTGCGGTGCCTAATAACGTCATTGTGTTGGACGATCTAGATGATAACAACGTACTTGTAGTAGTGTTGCAGGTGGGTTCGGGAAGTTGATCTGTTGCCTGAGTGATTGCAGGTTTCTGTGCAACTGTAGGGTTTTCAAAGTGCAATAAAGTATGATGACCCCTTGCACACTTTTTACAAACAAGTTTGGAAGAGCAGTTGTAACCATATGAGAGTTGCGAAGACAATTAATGCATAAGTGTTTGTCTTTAACAAAGTTATAACGGTCTTGTGGCGATTTATTCAGAAACATTTCACATTGGTATAAGTTATGAGTACCACTGCAAAGACTGCATTTCTGAGCGAATGAAGTTGTTACGAATGACTTTCGAACTTGGGGTTTTGAATATTCAAAGGAACGTTTAGAAGGTACACTAGATGATATGGTTTGTTTAATGGACGTATTAAATTTGGACGGTGTATCGGAAACAACCATATTGCTAATTTCTAATGCCTTGCAATGTTTTTCTAGAAATAATTTTAATTGATCATAAGATGGAATGTCTGATGTATTTTCTAACTCAAATGTTTTCAAAAGATTTGTATCTACCTTTTTTGATAACAAATTAAACAATACGAAGTCGAGCAAATCAATCTTAGTTTGACGTAAGCTTGATATATTTTCCGTAAAGCAATTAAGCAATTCTCTTAAATCTGTATGTGAATTAAATTTTGCTTTTGGTGACGATTCTAAAGCATTCCAATGCGTGTTTGCAATTAAACGTTTTGAATTAAACCTCCACAATAATTGAATAAGCTAGCATATAATTATTATTCGAAATTTGCAAATGTCTAATGAGTTCTCTAGACTTAAAATCCAACGCATCAATTAAAAATAGAACTTTTCGATCGGTAGCAATTGATTATTTTCATGAACTAAATTATTAAAAATTGAATAAACTCTTGAAATGTTCTATTTTTCCAGAAAATTTTTCATTTCTATCCGAGGGAGACGAATATTAGTACATGAGCCGATGCTAGTAATATTTTCAGTCAAGCATTTTTCAGCAGTGGATATATTATCAAACTGAGCTTTAATAATTTTAATGTTTAACAAAGACCTATCTATTTCAATTCTTAGTGTTGTAATTGCATTTAATAATTCAGAGTTGTCCTCATCCAATATGCACGTTTTATAAGCAGTATCTACATCGTTTTTGATATCAAAGGCGCTTTCAGCCATAATATTAACAGAAATACAATTGCCTTTAATATGCTCCAATTTATCTATCGCACCAGATATATCAGATAATCTATCGAGTGCGGCCTTTAAATCCACTATCAACCTATCCGATGAAATATGTGCCATCCTAACGAACAAGGTTACTAATATCGATTTTATATTGATTTCAGCTACAAAAACGAAGGGTTTGTTCACCTAATAATAGGATATACCAAGGGTAATGTTGAACTACCTGTTAAGCAAAGAATTTTTACTACAAGGTGCCTAACGGGAGCTTGCAAGTTTCAATATGACAAAGAGCAAAGGGTTTTATTCTACCCGGTTTTACGAATACCTGAATTCTATAGCGAACTTGAATTACAAGTTTAAAATAACTGTATTGCTTAAACACTTTTCTGACTACAAATTCTTACGTTAACTATCCCTAAAATTTACAAAGATTTGTCATTTTTAAGGCTTTATAAGATTCTGTATCAGTACAAAATTTCAAATTTAATGCGAGATTGCATCTACTATAAGTTAGTTTACACAATTGAGTATGAAACTTGTGGTATGACTACACTTTTATTCTAAATGCGGTCAACCCCTAATTTAAGCGAAGAGCAATAAACAATGTAGTTAAATTGAATGCCAAAAATGCCAATAATAAACCAATTAATAAGCCAAATATTTGCTCAAAGGACCAAAATGTTAATCAAAATGTTAATTTGCATTTACAATCACACAAAGGAAATGATAATTTAAAGGAATATATCACCTACCTTTCACTGGTTGTAGTGGTTGATTGTACTTGCACTGCTATCAGATAATTATGGACTGTATGTATAATGTTCACTAATTGTTGCTAATTACTGATGCTCGATGCACCGAACTAAATCACGAACCAAAGCCAAGCGAGAACGAAGTTGAATTGTCGTCCACTCGTACATTACCAACCCTTTTATGTCGTTGCACTAAAGGTAGGGATAATGGAGGGTTTCTAGGTGGGAATAGTTTAAGGACTTAAATTAATTGTGATTGGCATACTACACTACAACCAAAATACTTATAAAGCCTTAACAGTATTCATTGCCTCTTCAACGTACAAGTTAAAAATTAATTGGGATAGGACACATCCCTGTCTCACCCCTTTCCTAATATTTACTTCTCTACGTTCCTGCTCTAATTCTATTACTGCTGTTTGCTCTTTGTATAAGCTATGTACTATTCGTCTATCCCTATAGCTCATTCTTGAATATTTCGAACATTTTTGTCCATTTTACATTGTCGAATGCTTTTTCCAGATCTGCATACCCTTTATACACGCTCACCCCTTTTTTTATTGTTTTGTCTATTATCACCCTCAGAGCTAAAATAGCCCCCGTATTCCTCTGTTTCGTCTAAACCCAAATTGATATTCTCCTAGTATTTCTTCAGCTCGTTTTTCCATTCGTCTTTGTACACTTCTAGTTAATATTTTCGACATGTGTGCTGTCAAACTTATTGTTCTAAAATTTTCATATCTATCCGCGCCTTTCTTTTTTGGTATAGTTACTATTGTTGCATTTGAAATCTTTGGGTTCTCTATTTGTCTAGCGGCGTTTTGAGTTTCTGGTTGTACCTTATCTGTACCCGGCGCCTTACCATTTTTCAAACCCTTTAATGCTTGCTCAAACTCATCTCCAAGTATAGGATATCCCAAGTCATCATTTTTAATGTCTGATTCCTGCTCTAATGCTGCTAGTTCCTCTCCTACATACAAATTCCCTATAAATTCTTGCCATCTACCCACTTTCTCTACATTTTCTATAATGACGTTTCCTCCCACATCCTTTAAATTTTTGTTATATGGTTTTATATTCCTAAAATCGATTCTAATTAGTTTGTATGCTTCATCTGCCTTTCCTATTTCTATCTTAGTTTGTACCTCTTTGCACTTTTCATCAATCTATTGTTCTTTAGCTTTCCTGCATTTGCGAATAATTACCCATTTTATGGCTTTGTATCTGTCTTCCTGTTTCGTCTGATTTATTTTTGTATTTTCGTCTTTGTTCTATCAAATTCGGGATATCCTTTGTTGTCCATAGTTTCTTATTTTCTTTTTGTGTATACCCCACAATATCTCTGGCCGCCATGTTTAAGCTGGATTTAAAGTTATTCCATTCTGTTTCTACCTCCTTAGTATCAGATATTTTCCCGATATCTTTCAACAATTCATTTGACTTTTCTTCGAATCTTTCTTCAATATCTTTATCTTTTAGTTTCTCAAAGTCAAAGTGCCTTTTTCCGCTTCTTTTTTCAAATTTTAAATTTAGTTGCGGCCTTCATAATTACGATGTTGTGGTCAGTGTCTATATCTGCTTCTGGGTAGCTTCTACAGTCTTTTACTTGATTCCTAAACCGTTGTCTAACAAGAATGTAATCTATTTGATATCTTTCAAAATCTCCTGGCATCTTCCACGTGTATCGTCTTCTAGCACGATGTTGAAATAATGTGTTTGTGATGGTTAAATTGTTCTTGTCGCAAAATTCTACCAGTCTATTTTCCATGTCATTTGTCGTGCGTAAACCAAATAAACCTACTACCGCTTCTTCCCTTTCCTCACCTACCACTGAATTAAAATCCCCCGTAATTATTAAATTTTCATGTCCTTTTACGTATCTTATTATGTCTTCGATATCTTTGTAGATCGCTTCTACCTCTTCATCACTGTAGCTAGAGGTGGGCATGTATACTTGTATTATTACTATGTTTACCGGTTTAGACTCAAATCTAACCATGAGTACTCCTTCGTTCTTTTGTAAGTAATATTCTACACAGTGTCCTATCTTTTTTTGCATAACTATTCCCATACCCGAATTTCCTTCCTCTGCTCCTGTATGAATTACCCTGAAGTCTCTACTCCATAAATCCCCTGCCTCTGGCCACTGAGCTTCACTGATCCCTACTATGGCCAGTGATAACGTATTCATTTCGATTTTTAGGTTTTCTAGCTTACCTACTTGCGTCATACTTCTAACATTCCACGCTCCGACTCGCAAAATGTTCCCGACTCTTATTTTGAACTTTCCAATCGCATCCTCCGAAGTAGTCCCCTCCCGGAGATTCGAATGGTGTACTAATGGTGTTACTAAAAATTTAATTTTGAATTTCACCACAGTATAAACGTAATGCAGTAATATGTTAATTTTTTACTGTCCGTAGCAATTATCGGAACACACTGTAATTTTTAATTTATCTGCATTGCAAAGAACAACTTTTTCATCTAGAAATTTTAGCAAGCGCATTCTAATTTCGTTTGAACATTTCTTTGCATCGTCTTCATGCCACGCATAACAGAAAGCATCGCCCAGTCTCTATTTCTTAAATTTGCAAATTGTGAAATTATAGGTAGATAATGTGTACTTACAATAGAATGATGAAATTTCACCACGGGGAGCGAGCAAAGCAATTTGAAGGTCAAAACAGGCTACTTTAAATGAGCTACTAATTATGTTCTTATCTGCTTCCTTTTCAGTCCTTTTCATTTCTACTAAACTCTCTTTCTTCCAAGTGGTTGCGACACTAAACTTCTCCTTCCTTCTGAACGTCAAAATTTAAATTAATATAACATGATAATCTTTGGCAATGGTGTTTTTTTAGGGAAAAGAATTCATAATTAAATTCGTATTAAAAATTCTTTCATTATAGTTAAATTTCTGCAAGGTTTTCCTTCTTCGCACAGTTTTGTATAACCCTATACAATTGGGTTATAGAGCTCCTTCAATATACTGTTTAGAGAATTGCTCACAGTTGTAGTGACTTTCTACTATAGGTATATCGATAAAAGTTACTTTTGAATGTTATCTTTTATGTCACTTGGCATCTGCTTATGTTTTATTGCTTGGGAATGCGTCTTCGGTCTTAAATGTTACTGTTCAATAACACCTGTTGGAAATATTAAAGATTGAACTAAAAAATCTTTTGCATACCTTACGCTTTCGCTATCTTTAAAAAGAAAAAAACCATTATTAAACGTTCTGTTATAGGTATTGTCGTTTAGGGGTTGGTCTATATGATGGGCGAATTTGTTACATAGACTGAGCAATGAAATTGCGATGCTTATGTATATTCGAATACTGTTCATTTACATTTCCAATGCTCCACCCGAAGGTACTACATTGGCCAGGAGGCGAGTTTTTTGTTGCCTGGAAATTTAGAATTTTGCCGAACCCTTGCCGTTCCAGGCAAGGTAGGGATCTTTAACGTGCGTGACAACACTCACACACGGGACCTCCTTTAACCTCTCATCCGAACGAGGGCGTAATATTTGTGAAAAATGCTCACCTGCCATTTTTCAAGCAGTCGGCCGTGTCGGGATTTGAACCCGGGACCTTGGGATCCGTAGTCTTACGCTTACTACATTGATCCACGGCGACGCCTGCTTATGTATATTCGCTAAAACCCAATACTTCTGAAAGATGTTTGTTCTTTCCTCTTCAGAATATTTCAAAGAGCACCGCAATCGGCATTTTGCTTCAGGAGTAGGACATGACACTCTTCCGCTAATTTCCTTTCCTTTACTTAAATTGTTGTATGCTTTATCTCTATTCCTCATTATCTTTGACGGATTTTTTTTCTGTTTTGCAGGAGGCGATCTTTATTTTCTCCACTTATGCTTTTCGTTTTCCTCTAGAGAATTTTTAGATTGAACATCTAACGAAGATGATGACGTCGGCTCGGAATCTGAATAATTTGGATCGGTATCACTATTGCCTACTTCGAAATACGTTTTGATATTACTACGATTCATGTTTTCATCTAATGTTTTACTTTCTAATACATCCATTTCATTATTTCGAGGGGTTTCTAAATTAAAGTGGTCAATAGGTTTTACTAGTTTAGGAATAGTTTATTTAAAATACAAGATAATTTTACGGGCGAAAGAATCATTAGACTTGAATCCTGTAGCAAATTAAGGGTGAACCGGCCAACTACAGTGGCGTGGGAGTGCGTTTGTATATAAACAAATTGATAAATTGTAAAAAAGCAATGGGGAAGTTAAATTATTAATTTATATTACCATAAACACTTACCCTGAAAAGCCTTTTGATATTGTCTTAATCAATGGGCGCCCACTCCTCTGGTCAAGAGGACGATTCTCTGGAAGACGAGTTTTCCAAGTGAATCCCAATTAGGTCGGCTTCGTGGTGGAATAGAGTTCTTTTTGTACTCAATCTATATTCTAAACAAAGAAAAACACCTTTGTCTGACTGTGTCACCTAATTTTATTTGAATACAACCATCATAACATTATTCCTGCGAACAGGTACCCACACAAAATTTTTAAATTACATCAATCAATTTACTTTCGATTTGTCATAACATTAACTATCCAACTATAGTACTTTAATCACCTCCTCAACTTTTTCAAATTACATTTCAGTGTCCAAGTTTTGTATATCTAATAAAGTAAACACTATATCCTACAATTATCGTAGACGTTTTATAATTTCATTTATGTCTATTCTGTGTGGAGTCTTTTATTTGATACTGTTATTATAGATTGTTAAGGCTTTATAAGTATTTTGGTTGTAGTGTAGTATGCCAATCACAATTAATTTAAGTCCTTAAACTATTCCCACCTAGAAACCCTCCATTATCCCTACCTTTAGTGCAACGACATAAAAGGGTTGGTAATGTACGAGTGGACGACAATTCAACTTCGTTCTCGCTTGGCTTTGGTTCGTGATTTAGTTCGGTGCATCGAGCATCAGTAATTAGCAACAATTAGTGAACATTATACATACAGTCCATAATTATCTGATAGCAGTGCAAGTACAATCAACCACTACAACCAGTGAAAGGTAGGTGATATATTCCTTTAAATTATCATTTCCTTTGTGTGATTGTAAATGCAAATTAACATTTTGATTAACATTTTTGGTCCTTTGAGCAAATATTTTGCTTATTAATTGGTTTATTATTGGCATTTTTGGCATTCAATTTAACTACATTGTTAATTGCTCTTCGCTTAAATTAGGGGTTGACCGCATTTAGAAGAAAAGTGTAGTCATACCACCAGTTTCATAGTCAATTGTGTAAACTAACTTATAGTAGATGCAATCTCGCATTAAATTTGAAATTTTGTACTGATACAGAATCTTATAAAGCCTTAAAATGACAAATCTTTGTAAATTTTAGGATAGTTAACGTAAGAATTTGTAGTCAGAAAAGTGTTTAAGCAATACAGTTATTTTAAACTTGTAATTCAAGTTCGCTAGAGAATTCAGGTATTCGTAAAACCGGGTAGAATAAAACCCTTTGCTCTTTGTCATATTGAAACTTGCAAGCTCCCGTTAGGCACGTTGTAGTAAAAATTCTTTAACAGGTAGTTCAACATTACCCTTGGTATATCCTATTATTAGGTGAACAAACCCTTCATTTTTGTAGCTGAAATCAATATAAAATCGATATTAGTAACCTTGTTCGTTAGGATGGCACATATTTCATCGGATAGGTTGATAGTGGATTTAAAGGCCGCACTCGATAGATTATCTGATATATCTGGTGCGATAGATAAATTGGAGCATATTAAAGGCAATTGTATTTCTGTTAATATTATGGCTGAAAGCGCCTTTGATATCAAAAACGATGTAGATACATCTTATAAAACGTGCATATTGGATGAGGACAACTCGGAATTATTAAATGAAGTTACAACATTAAGAATTGAAATAGATAGGTCTTTGTTAAACATTAAAATTATTAAAGCTCAGTTTGATAATATATCCACTGCTGAAAAATGCTTGACTGAAAATATTACTAGCATCGGCTCATGTACTAATATTCGTCTCCCTCGGATAGAAATGAAAAATTTTCTGGAAAAATAGAACATTTCAAGAGTTTATTCAATTTTTAATAATTTAGTTCATGAAAATAATCAATTGCTACCGATCGAAAAGTTCTATTTTTAATTGATGCGTTGGATTTTAAGTCTAGAGAACTCATTAGACATTTGCAAATTTCGAATAATAATTATATGCTAGCTTATTCAATTATTGTGGAGGGTTTAATTCAAAACGTTTAATTGCAAACACGCATTGGAATGCTTTAGAATCGTCACCAAAAGCAAAATTTAATTCACATACAGATTTAAGAGAATTGCTTAATTGCTTTACGGAAAATATATCAAGCTTACGTCAAACTAAGATTGATTTGCTCGACTTCGTATTGTTTAATTTGTTATCAAAAAAGGTAGATACAAATCTGTTGAAAACATTTGAGTTAGAAAATACATCAGACATTCCATCTTATGATCAATTAAAATTATTTCTAGAAAAACATTGCAAGGCATTAGAAATTAGCAATATGGTTGTTTCCGATACACCGTCCAAATTTAATACGTCCGTTAAACAAACCATATCATCTAGTGTACCTTCTAAACGTTCCTTTGAATATTCAAAACCCCAAGTTCGAAAGTCATTCGTAACAACTTCATTCGCTCAGAAATGCAGTCTTTGCAGTGGTACTCATAACTTATACCAATGTGAAATGTTTCTGAATAAATCGCCACAAGACCGTTATAACTTTGTTAAAGACAAACACTTATGCATTAATTGTCTTCGCAACTCTCATATGGTTACACGCTGCTCTTCCAAACTTGTTTGTAAAAAGTGTGCAAGGGTCATCATACTTTATTGCACTTTGAAAACCCTACAGTTGCACAGAAACCTGCAATCACTCAGGCAACAGATCAACTTCCCGAACCCACCTGCAACACTACTACAAGTACGTTGTTATCATCTAGATCGTCCAACACAATGACGTTATTAGGCACCGCAAGAATTTCAATTACAGATGGGTTTGGTAAAGTTCAGACAGTAAGAGCACTTGTAGATAGTGCATCAATGGAAAATTTCATGACTGATAAGTGTTGTCGACGCTTAGGTTTAAGAAAATCGAATATTTCAATGAAGGTTGAAGGCTTAGGTCTATCTGCTTCTCATGCGTATGGACAAGTATCGTGTAAAATTAGTCCTCAAGGTAAAACTGTTCCAGAGTACAGTATTGATTGTTTTGTTTTACCAGACATTTGTGGAACCCTTCCTTCATCAAGGATCTCACCAAATAGTTGGCCTCACATAGTTGGATTAGATTTAGCAGATTCGGACTTCGACAAACCTAGCCATATCGATTTATTGTTAGGTGCAGATTTGTTCGCGCGTGTTTTATTAAACGCAACTCGCATTGGGTCACTAGAAGAACCCGTGGCAATTCACACTACCTTTGGGTGGATATTAACAGGAAGGTTCTTTCTTCTGTTACATCTCGTATATCATTAGCTGCACTTGTAGAAGATGCTAACATTACTCGATTTTGGGAACTGGAAAATATTCCAGATTCTAACAAATTATCTCCTCATGCGGAAATTTGTGAAAGGCATTTTGTGGACACTCACAAGCAGGATGACACCGGTCGTTTTATTGTTTTGTTACCTTTCAATGGTCCTGAACCGCTATTTGCTGGCTCTCGGAAATAGCACTTCGAAGATTTCTTTCACTAGAACGCCGTTTGAAATAAATCCTCAACTGTATAATTCGTACAGAGAATTTATGCAGAATTATATCGATAGTGGTCACATGTCTCGTATTGTATCGGATTCAACTCGATCGTCTACATTATCGCCGGTATATTACATACCACATCACGCCGTGTTCAAACCAGACAGTACAACTACAAAACTTCGTGTCGTATTTGATGCTTCAGCCAGCGCTCAAAGTGGAGGGTCTTTAAATGATCATTTACTCGCAGGCCCCTCTTCAAAAAGATATCATGGAGTTGTTATTACACTTTCGTTTACATTCTGTAGTTTTAACTGCGGACATTAAGCAAATGTATAGACAGATTCTTATTTCTACTAGCCATCGAGACTATCAACGTATAGTTTGGAGATTTAAGTCCTCGGAGTCTGTTATCGATTATCAGCTAAACACTGTTACATACGGCATCACATCATCACCATTTTTAGCCATGCGTGTAATTCAAGAACTTGCAAAAGTCAATCGTTACGTTTTCCTATTGCTTCCAAGATTTTAGCATCGGATACGTACGTGGATGATTTGATTACAGGGTGTGATTCGATAGAGGATGGCAAACGACTCGTGTATGAATTAAACCAAATTTGCCAATCAGGTGGTTTTATGTTGCGAAAGTGGAATAGCAACGTGCCAAGTGTCATTGGCCATTTACCTGATTCCGTTCGGTATCAGCAAGCATTTTGTTTGAAGAGGTAAACAATACTTCTCAAAAATTTTAGGACTGCAATGGCAACCATTGAGTGATGTGTTGTTTACAATCTTAATATCGTTGATCGGCCTTGTACCAAAAGGAATATGGTTTCGGAAATTGCAAGGATCTTTGACCCTCTGGGGTTATTATCACCATTGGTCTTCTTCGCAAAACATTTGATTCAATCTGTATGGATATTAGGAATTGGCTGGGATGAACTTCCTCCCAACAAATTGTTTTAAAATGGAATCTGTATCTTCAACAATTACCCGAGTTATTGAAAATTGAAATTCCTCGACGGATTCTTTGCGATAACCATCAAACTGTACAAATTCATGCATTTTGTGATGCATCGGAAGCTGGATATGCAGCAGCAGTTTATCTCCGCTGTGTCGATGAGAAAGGGAACATCCAAGTATCATTGGTCTGTGCCAAATCTAAGGTCGCACCAACCAATCGTATATCATTACCTCGATTAGAATTGTGTGGTGCAGTGTTGTTGTCGAACTTGGTCGAGTATGTGCAAAATACGTATAGAGATAATTTAGTATTGGACGATACATTTGCGTGGTCAGATTCCACAGTAGCATTAGCATGGATTCGATCTTCGTCGTATAATTGGAAGACCTTTATTAGCAATCGTGTCTCGCATATCCAAGAACGAGTGGCTCCATCATCGTGGCATCATATTAAATCACAGGATAATCCTGCTGACTGTGCATCAAGAGGATTATTAGCTGCTGAGCTTGTTAATCATCCTTTGTGGTGGACGGCTCCACCATGGTTACTATTACCTAAAGAGAATTGGCCTGCTCATATGGAACCAACTCTTACAGATCACACTCAGATGCACATTGAAAAAGAACTTTATCCCTTAATATACACGTTGCAGATCATTTCGTAGACTCGATGGTAAATCAATTTTCAGATTTGCGAAAAATATGCAGGATTCTGGTATATATTTGTCAGTTCATTCGTAACTTGAAAGTTCGTGCAAATTTGGATATTCGAAACTTAGAACAATTATTGGTCTCCCCCGAACAGTATGCACTTCATTTATTAATAAAACGGGTTCAAGAACAAGTTTTCAGTCAGGACATTGATATCATTCGAAAGGAAAACTTAGTAATAAACAACTTCGACCTCTCAGTCCTTTCCTTGACAGTGATGGGTTGTTAAGGGTGGGCGGCCGGTTGCGAAATGCAGACGTATCTTATGATACAAAATTTCCTTTGCTACTTCCTCGGTCACACCGGGTGACAGAGCTCATTATTCGAGATTGCCATACGAAATATTTACACCCTGGACTTAGAACTACTCATTTTTGTTAGTACAAAATTTTTGGATTCTGTCTGCAAAAGGGCTATTCAACAGTGCCTAAACTCTTGTATTCGATGTTTTCGTCAAAACCTATTTCGCTATGCCCTCCTATGGGCGACTTGCCCCGCTAGACTTACTGCCGGTAAAGCGTTTCTACATACTGGGGTAGACTACGGTGGACCCTTTTCTATCACCATGAATCGTATTAGAGGTGCCAAATCATTGAAAGCCTATGTTTGTTTATTTGTTTGTCTTAGTACAAAAGCGATACATCTGGAGTTGGCATCAAACCTATCTAAAGAAGCCTTTATTGCAGCTTTACGGCGGTTTGTAGCACGCAGAGGTAAATGCTTGCAAATTCATAGTGACTGTGGAACAAATTTTATCGGAGCATCTCGGGAACTAATCGAATATATGAAGCAGTCATCTGAAACGGAAGGTATTCACTTTGTTTTTAATCCTCCGTCGGCTCCTCACTTTGGGGAATGTGGGAAGCTGGGATAAAATCTGTAAAGTCCCATCTCAAGAAGGTGGTAGGCGAACAAATTCTCTCGTACGAAGAATTTAACACCATTCTTGCTCAAATTGAAGCCATATTAAACTCCAGACCTTTATGTCCAATGAGTAACGATCCCACTGATTTTTCATTCTTAAGTCCTGGTCATTTTCTGAACGTAGAACCAGTGTCTGTCATTCCCGACCCTAATGTCTTAGATCTGAAACTATCTTCTTTAAATCGTTGGCAACTGGTTCAACGTATTCAGCAATCATTTTGGAAACGGTGGCATTTGGAGTACCTGCACACTTCAACAGAAAACCAAATGGTTTTCTGCTAATTATTCGTTAATGGTGGGAACGTTGGTGTTGATTAAGGATACTCAAGTGTCTCCATTACAGTGGAAAATGGGACGTATACATACGTTGCATTATGGAAAGGACAATGTTTGTCGTGTGGCTACCGTGGCAACATCCCAGGGACTATTTAAAAGGCCCGTGGTAAAATTGTGCCCTCTCCCATTTCAGAGGCAACTTAGTATTATAGTTAGTATATTAGGGTAAGTTAACTTTAAATTTACGATTATATATATATATATATATTTTTTTTTTTTGCTCGTTTAGACACACTTAGAAAATAAGTTCCTAATACTTATTTTGGTGGGCGGTATGTTAAGGCTTTATAAGTATTTTGGTTGTAGTGTAGTATGCCAATCACAATTAATTTAAGTCCTTAAACTATTCCCACCTAGAAACCCTCCATTATCCCTACCTTTAGTGCAACGACATAAAAGGGTTGGTAATGTACGAGTGGACGACAATTCAACTTCGTTCTCGCTTGGCTTTGGTTCGTGATTTAGTTCGGTGCATCGAGCATCAGTAATTAGCAACAATTAGTGAACATTATACATACAGTCCATAATTATCTGATAGCAGTGCAAGTACAATCAACCACTACAACCAGTGAAAGGTAGGTGATATATTCCTTTAAATTATCATTTCCTTTGTGTGATTGTAAATGCAAATTAACATTTTGATTAACATAGATAATGGCCGGTAGATTTTGATTTTTGGGTCAATTCCATCGGCTTTTTGTATGAATTAATGATATCCTGCAGTGTAGAAACTGAATGGAAAACAGCTATTCAACGCGCGGAAATGCCCTTTCATCGAGCTGATGGAAATGTTCAAAAAATTACTTGAAGGTCTAGCACCGGACTTTTTTTTTACAAACTTAAACGAGATTCATTTTGACGCTTTTCACGAGAATGTTTGAAGTTAACAGGAGAAAATGCGTATTCTCCTTTCGCTATTACAACACTGCCCTTTTCTTACTTTCCGCTTCGTGTTCTAAATTGAACAGCTGTCGTTTGCGGTTGGTTTTTCGAAGCTTTGCGATGACTTGAGGCAAACAAATGGTTGTATACCAATTGGCAGTAACAGTTTTTTGATATTGAAGAAGAGTTGTTACTACATGACCTGCTTTCGAGACAAATGTCGCAACCATCTTTCTGTAGACACTTCTAGAACGGATGACTTTTGTCGGCTTTTTTTCACCACGGAACACCCAGACTGACAACTGGCGTTGATTTTCTGGCTCGTACGAGTAAATCCGAGATTCATCACCACTCACGATTTTGTTCACGTTTTTATAGCTTCTTGCGTTGAAACGGTCTAGAATTTTTGACACCAATACATCTTAACTGCTTTCTGTTCTTCGGTGAACATATACGGTATCCAACGGGAAACTAACTTTTTACACACAATTCTTCATGCAAACTTGTTTTGAAATCTCCAATGATGATTCAATTTTGCAATATGTCACATATCAATATTCATTGATGAGCTTACGCACTGCCTCCACGAGACATTCTTGTTGAAATGATTGTCTTTGAAAATTATAAAAAATTATTGCGCGAAAATTTTCACGGTTTAATTCCATTTTTTGATGAACTTGTTAACTTTTGACAGTTCGTTGTAACTACAACACTGCACATTCGCACTAAAACTTTGGATTTGGGTTAACTAAAGATAGAGGTTAATTTTTAGCGCTGGTATTTGATTAATGGCGTCCTCTGTGTCCCAGTATAAAAACATAAAAGACATCCTTCGTACATTGTTGTATTGGTATCCCGGATTCAAACGGAATCTGCTGCTGTTTAAGAGTAGATAAGTCTTTTACTGCTCTCAGTTCTGCGAAGTAATGATGTTAGTAAAATATATTGCAAATGAGGATAGACACTGCTTTCTGCAGTAGAATGATAGAAAAATATTCTTTTGTATACAACAAACATTTTATACTAAATCTACCGTAACAGTTTTTTTGACCACTGCAAAGCACCAATAAATTATTAGTTAAATACATTTTTGTCTAGTCCATTAAACCAGTAAACATCGTCAATTAAATAAATATCCGTATTGGGATCATGTAGTCTAACCACAATACAGAGATGCTAGTATGGTTGCTAACATCAGGCGTTAATTATTTGTATAAATATTTCAAGGCCAAACACCTTTCCTATTTCATGCACAATGTGTCAACGGTCACTTTAGCTAGAACACTTGGCACGAAGGTACCATGGAGAACCTGAGAGTTCTAGCGAGTAATTTGCGTGTGGCTTTATACCGTAGTGAAACTCAAGTGTAATAAACACTTGACATAGTGCTTTTTAATAATGGAAAGCAATTAGATATAATCTCCTAGACAAACTAAATAATTTTGTTGTAGCGCTCTTTCGTATATTCTTTTGAAAACTCTTTTGAATGTTCTTTTAAATACTCTTTGTATATTCCTTCGTTAGTATGATTCCATTTTATCTGGTTTTATAAAAATTAGCCCTTTTAAATTTTCTGTTACAAGATTATATGGATCCTATCTTTGCATTTACGATTATCGAGTTTATAGTTCAATTACTTCAATGTAGCGATAAGAAAATATTGGTCTAGCAATGAACGTTCTTCAACTTTACTATAATAGTTGGATTTAATGAAATGTTCTGCGATGAAACTGTATGTTTTAAATTTTAATGAAATGTTCTGCAATGTAGATATCGATTTTTTGGTTTCAATCTAACGTCCAATAATTAACAATAATGGCCTTTTTGAAATTGCTAGTATGAATTTACAAGTAACCATGTAGATAACTACACGAAGATAATTATTTTGGTAACGATCTACATATAGTAGTACATCGAAGTTTTGCATATTTGTGATAACCGTTGTAATGAATTTTGGTTTGTCCCGTTGTTGCGTATAGGAAATACGCTTTAAGCTCATATGGTCAGGTACAAGAATCACGCAGCTGGTTATTTGCAGTGCAACACGTGAAGGCGACGTCACTTCTTTGTCCAGGGACCGTATGTATAAACATCTGCTCTAACACGATGTAACGCTGTCACACAAACAAACACCTGTTGAAACGAGGTAAGAAGTTTATATTATTCTTACATCACGTCCGCACTTGGCGAACTTTGATACAAGGCTACACCAGAAAAATAACTTTGTGATGACCTATAACTATTATTTTGTTTAACAAACTAGAAAGGACTTTGATAAATTTTTATTGCCAATATAAATGCAGTGTAATAACAGTTATTATTATTAATGAAATTAAGCAACTCCATTGAGTTCTGATTAAAGTTTCATCTATGTATGATTTTAGTTACAGCTTTTGAACATTGAATTATTAGACATTTTAGATATTTTCATATACATTTGTAAACCGAATAGCAGATCTGGTATTTTTGGTATTGATTTGAGTTAATTTTTGTAGTAAAAAGTAACGCTTAAAGTTCTTGATATTCATTCAAATTCATAGTTCTACCTCAGAGTAGAAGAAATTATATTAACCTTTTTAAACGTAAATTTTGTACATACAACTTTTTATGACGAAACAACTTTTAATTAAAGAATCAACATTTAATTCTCTTAATTAATTGTTTTATTTTGAACAAGTGAGTTCAGAAATAGTGTAACCAGGTCAATGAACAAAAGGCATAAATATTTTCGAGGTAATGATAGTTGTAGCTCCGATTTAACTAAGAAGCTCTAATTGCTCATTCAGAATTTGATGCCTAATATTTGTGTCTATAAAATTGTGTGCATAATTAATCCTTTTCAGTTTTTTTATTATGAGGTAGCAAGAGTATACCTCTTGTGTCCTCACTTTGTTAATTTAATTCAATTTTCTTTACAGCTCCTGCACAAGCAGTTAATACGATATTCATCTCTACGGACTTCCAAGTCCCCCTTAGGGAAACCCTGTGTTTAAAATTTAATGACTTGGTGGCGCCCACACTAAACCTCTGTTTTGACCAGAATCAAGCCCTAGTAAGTTTTGTAAAAAGAACCACGACCAATCCTCATAAGCTCTACCCGAGGAATAGACCCCTAGCATAGTCGGAAGATATTGGCGTCCCATCATTTTAAAGAAATCCTTCCTTAAAGTTCACTGGTTCCATTTGAGAATATTAAAGAACCCACGGGTTACTTTAATTATTCAATTAACCCCAACAGCAAGTGGTAATCTTGTAACCAGTACGACGATTATTATATTTTATTTTATTATGTAAGACTACAACTTCGGAGATAATAGCTCTGTATACAGCTTAACGCAGCAGTATAATAGTCTTTTTCCAATCCTCCAGAACCAAAATTTCCTTGTAATAAATTTGCCAATAAGTTCTTACCAATGAACATTTTCTATATCATTTCTAATCACCTTCCAATAGTAAGAATGACCTATCAATTTAATACTTTATCAACGGAAGTAATTAATTTGATTATAACCGCTAATTTGATTTATTTATTATTTTCAAACGTAATAAAATTGATTAAATTAATCAGAAATAAATCGTTAATATTTAAGCCTGTTGTAAGTGATGTAGAAGATTGTATTACTTGGAGTAATAAAAATATTTTTGGTTATACTTCCCTTTTAATATTTCATATCTGTCAAATGAAATTTTGAAATTATCCGTTTGTAAAAAGCCGACATATTAATAGGAATTTACTTCACTATTCTACAAAGATTTGAATATACGCAATCAACTTTAACATGCGGCCTGCATTCTTTACGCCCAAGGTCCCGGGTTCGAATCCTGATACGGTCCGCTTGAAAAATGTTAGGCGAGCATTTTTCACAAAAATACACCCTCGCTTGGATGAGAGGTAAAATGGAGGTCCCGTCTGTGAGTGTTGCTTGGAACAGCAAGGGTTCGGCAAAATTCCAAATTTTCCAGGTTAAAAAAACTCGCTTCCTGGCCAATGTAGTACCTTCGGGTGGAGCATTGGAAAATCACATGCAAGGCCTGCATTCTTTATAACAGTAAATTAGTAAATTGCTTCCTTCTAGAAGCATCCCAATACTTATAAAGGCAAATACCACATAGAGTACAGCTCATTTTAACGGCGAAAAAACATTAAGATATCGATATTGTCTCGTATACGTGTGTCCCATGAAGAATGAGACATAAAACAACTGAAGTTTCTTTGATGCAAAATAAAACGATTACACTAAACATGCCTGGATAAACTGGTTCTCGTTTTCGAAATACAAG